>VZTT01033559.1:0-20003 GCA_013400855.1 Buphagus erythrorhynchus | reverse complement strand
AAACAAAACAAAAAAAAAAGCCTACACATTTAGAGTCAGAAAGAAACTGTAAAATCATATTCTTCTACAGTCCAAATAAAACAAAATCACTTAGTTTGAGCAAATGTCACATCAATCATACTAATTTGAGTGCTATAGCAACAAGTGAATCAATAAAGGCCTAAGAACAGTTGGATGAACACAGTTAATGAAATCTTTCCTATTTTCCAGTAAGAGAAAAGCTCAAAAATTCACAAGATGCATTTATCTGTTGAATTTTTTGCATTGATTGTATTCCAAAAGCAACAATCCAGTGAGAGGCCTTCAGAGCTTTTCCTTAGGAGCTACCCTGCACTAATCAGACTTTGATATAAATGAGCTATAATTAGATAAATAGTACATTTAAGTGTCTAAAGTGGAGGTTCAGAGTTGCTTTCTCTTGAGTTGCAAACACTATCACAGCTCTTGCTGATGGCACTATGGTGGACTGCCCCTGGCTGGTCACCAGGTGCCTCTGTGTCACTCCTCCATCAACAGCACAGGGGAGGAAACATGGTAAAGATCTCTCTTGGGTCAAGATGATGCAGGGAGATCTCTCACCTATTAATGTCACAAGCAGAAGTCTTGACTTGGGGAAAGTAATTTAATTTATTGCCAATTACTTGTAACAGAGGAGGAGAGATGAAATGCAACAAAATTAAAATCCCTTTCCTCCCACCTTCCCTTCTTCCCAGGCTCAGTGTCACTTCTGACTCTTCTGCCTCCTCTGCCCAAAGTCTCTTTTTTTGTCATCCATACATTTCATCAGTGTCCTTGATGAAATTATAAATCATTGCACTTCTAGGATATAATCAATAGATTCAGCAGCTCATGTTCCCTTAAGGTATAACTTAAAGGAGGTAAATGCACTGCACAACTTTACCAGAGATCTGTACAGGTCATTTTCATATTGCTGTGTGACCATGCATATCAATTTCATAAATATACACATTTTTCTAAGGTTCAGAATTGAATACACAACATAATAATAGTTTGATCTTGTCCTAGGCCGTGTCACCGATGTCTGAATTCCCCAGCAGATTCACACTGGATACTCAAAACTTTTATAATCTTGAAGATATAAATGGGATTTTGGTTTCTCTTTCTCTTGGGTTTTTATTTCGGTTCAGCCCATGAGTATTTAAAGCATTTTTTAAAGATTACTCTCACAGATTTTCCCTTTAAAGATTTTCCTTCAGTTTTAATGAACAGTGTGGATACTGCTTTCTTTCACCAGGAAGGAAGGATGAAGCACCACATTGGCCCTGCTCTGCTTTGCCCTTCTTGTTCTCCTACACCTTAATTTCACCAAATATAAACAGCAAATAATGTCCATATACATATTTGCTCCTGGATACTATTTCTACTGAAATTTTGGCTGTGAAACTCAGCAATCCCTAAACACTCTGCCTTTTTAGAACAGTGTAGTGTAACAGCTTCAGAATTCCCCTGCAGTTAGGGGAAAGCCATAACTGAAATGAAGCCTAGTACATAACAGGCAATACTAAAACAGCTCACAATTACTGTAATTTTACATTTAACTCACTCTTAGCTTATAGAAAAAAAATCAAGCACTAGCTCCTTGTGCTGTATACCTTTGTACATCTTCCATTAGAAAATGTACAAACAGCCTTGTTATGTGAGACACAAAACACTTCCTGAAATGTCATCTCAAGCTTATTACTGGGAGAATGAGAAAGCTCTCTAATGTGATTGCTCTTTCTTCACAACAAAGGCAAAAATCACCTGTTCCTTGGAGTCTGAAATGAGTCCTGATTGGAGCTGGATGAAGTGCTGCTGATGAATATTCACTTGCACTGGCTGTGTATGTGTAAGGCTGTGTTAAAATGCATAAATTTAATCTGCACTGATCATTTCTATTCATCAGATGAAGAAAATAATAGAATTATAAAACCACATAATAGTTTGGTTTGAAAGGGACCTTAAAGCCCATCCAGTCCCCCACCTGCCATGGGTCAGGATGTCTTCCACTAGCCCAGGTTGCTCCAAGCCCCAGTGTACAACATGGACTTGGACACTTCCAGGGATCCAGGAGCAGCCACAGCTTCTCTGGGCACCCTGTGCCAGGGCCTCCCCACCCTCACAGGGAGAAATTCCTTCCCAATATCCAACCTATCCTTCCTCTCTTTCAGTCTGAAGCCATTGCCCATTGTCCTGTCCCTCCAGCCCCCTGTAAAAATTCCTTCTCCAGCTTTCTTGTAGGCTCCCTTTCATTCCACAAAGCCATAGCACATCCTTTGTGACCATTTAAATAGAGAAAACCTTTTGTCCCTGATAGCATTATTGATTTTTATTAGTTTTGCTTGAGTCAATTGAACTGTGTCATAGATGGATCATTCCTCAACTATAATCTGGGAGTCTTCTTCACTTTCCAGAAGGATTAGATCAGACTCACTGTGTTTGTCTCATATGTGTACCTGCCATAGACACACACACTGGGCCACTTCAGAAATACTGAATACTGGAGGGAGTCCAGATGGACTTTGATGATTGCTGCCCCTGCATCTTTGAGATGTCACATTCACAGGTCCTAGAGAGAGTGTAGGGGTGGCCAAGTCCCACATAAATCTGGGAAAAACAGCTCTGGTGTAAAAATTATGCTGAAAACTGAAAGCCCTCAGTGACTGTGAGCTCATTGACCTCATTGTGGCCTTTCAGTGCTTAAAGGGAACTCATTTAAAGGAGATGAAGGGAAGCTTTTTACAGGATAGGACAAAAGGGAACAGTTTTAAACTAAAAGAGAGGAGATTTCAATTAGATGGCAGGAGAAAATTGTTCCCTGTGAGGATGATGCCCTGGCACAGGGTGCCCAGAGAAGCTGTGGCTGCTCCTGGATCCCTGGAAGTGTCCAAGGAAAGCTTGGACAGAACTTGGAGCACCCTGGGCTAGTGGAAGGTGTCCCTACCCATGCCAGAGGGTGGGACTGGATGGGCTTTAAGGTCCCTTCCAACCCAGACCATTCAATGATTCTATAAACACCATTAAGTGCCTTATTTATCTTTCATCACTCCTTTGTTCACTTTTGTCCAATCCTCTTTTTGATGCTGTGCTGGAAGTGACCTGTTGTTCAGAGGAAATATTTAATGGCCACTAAGTACCTAGGTCAGGGCTGCAGTTGCATGTATATGCTTAATTTTAAGCAGGATCCTTCATTTTTCTGATGTTTGCCTTGGCATGAGCAGATAAACCCACATTTCTCAGAACATAAAAATTCAAGAAAAGCAAACGCACTGAATACTTTACAAGATGGAGCTGTATGAATTGTCAACAATTCCAAAGATTTTCAGGCAAAACACAAAATCTTTGAAAGTCTTTTCTTGGTCGGGTTTTGCATGTTTTCTGTGTAATGCTCAGATGTTCCAAAAATGCTTTCACAATATGGGACCGTCTAATTCAAAGCAGAAGGAATTTGTCTGTGATAATCAAAAATCCAGGGAAGTACAAACACCACTCATGGAGTGACTTCCTTTATTGGTGACATAGTTTATAATAAGCTGAAAATAGTAAGTATCAAGCAGAATCAGATGAAAATGCAGGCTAGGACAGAAGGATGGATCCCTGTATCCAATGTAATTAGGGCTGCAATGTGCTAACCATGGACATGAAACTGGTAATAAAATAGGAATGTTATTTTCCATGGCACAATGAGCACTCTGCATACTTTAATAACCACTAACTTAATGAGTTTGGAAGCAATGAAATCCTTTACTAGTATCAGGAACATAGCAGAATTATATTTAGCTCAGGTGTATTTCTGCTCCAATGTTAATTAAAAAAAATGGAAAACTATAGGAAAAAAAACTTAGGCTAATTTATCTGTCTCAGAAACAAAAGTCATGGCATGTTTATTCTTGAGAAACTTATAAAAAACTTATTAAACAAATGAGACAAACACCGTACATTAAAATTTAGTGTTGCTCATATTCTGAATGAAAGCAAGAGATTAATGAGATGTGATATAATTAGTGAGATATGGTATAACCATGCAGGGCATGTCCCTCTGTACAGCACAGCCTGGCCAGGATTCAGCAGTATTTTTACACTAAAAATCAATGCATCTCACTCATTTCTCTTCATCAGAGCACTGCTGAAGTATCCTATTCAAAACCAGGGTTTTAAAAGGTGTCACTCCTTTTAGTTTGCTTCTTCCATCGAAATTGGAAAATACCCTGCTCTCACATCTCCATCCTGCAAGCCAGGGACATGGGGAAGGATCTGCCAGAACCAAGTCTTTTGTACTCCCTACATTTTACAAATTGTTAAAATTCCCTTTTCTTACCTAAAAAAAAAAAAAAAGAAAAAAAAATAGAAATGTGAAATGTGGCTAATTTTTGGTGCTGGCAGTGCCCTACCTTTGTCAGTGTCCAAATCCTGACCTGCTGTATGTCAGCATAATACTCCACATCAGGGGAAGTTTCAACCCCAAATGTTTCAGTTTTCCAATTTCATCTTTTAATAACAAATAAGACTTTTTACAATGATTAGCAACATTGGGGTTAGATGTTCAAAATGTTTAGGAGTAAACAAGTTGTCATACAAATACAATTGAATAATATATTCTCCATTTCCCAGATTGATAACTACTGATTTTTCAGAGAACTCTATCACTTTTTCTATTCAATTTGTTCAGAGTAAGGTTGTACAAAGTGATGTTCAGGTGTGCTTTGACTTGCTTGGCTTCTCTGATCCTGTTGAGCCTGGCAGTTGTACAAAAATTAGTTATATTGCCA
Source organism: Buphagus erythrorhynchus (assembly GCA_013400855.1). Taxonomy (NCBI): domain Eukaryota; kingdom Metazoa; phylum Chordata; class Aves; order Passeriformes; family Sturnidae; genus Buphagus; species Buphagus erythrorhynchus. The sequence continues at coordinate 15,234 of VZTT01033559.1, read as the reverse complement.
CTTTATCCTAAAATGAAGTATAAAAGCTCTCCTTCTCAGGGAGAGAAAAATTGAATTCTAAAACTGACCCTTGTTCAAAAAAATTCATACAGACAGAGGGGTATCAGCCATGCCACCTGCACTTGGATTGTGTTTTCTCCTTCTGTCCATAGTAAGGAAGTGTGAAACACATTAACCTTGAAGTTTGACCCACTATTCTCTCACACTTGCACACCCCCAGAAAGTACACAGGTATTTGACCTTCTCTGGCTCAGATGCTCCATTATTCTACATGTAGCCTGTGACAGCCAGTTTTCCATGAGATGGAGTGTGCTTTGACTCCTGTTACAGGAATCAGTTTTCGGGCTAAAATATTTCTCCAGAGAAGTGTCATGATACAACCTTGGCAGCTCATTTATTCTCTGGTGACTCCTCTTTCCAAGAGCATCTATGAATGTATTCATAGACAATATTTTACCCTGAAACTGCTTGAAAAGGATGCAGAACAGAGGGCCCTGTTTTCATGCTGAAAAATATGCAGCTAAAAGAGGCTCCCTCCTTTGTTCAGCATTTCCAGCAGTTGTACACCCTATTCTGCAAGAAGACTTATCCATGCTCTTATCATTGAGTTCAGCAGAGAAAAGTAACTTTATTCATTAATTATACTTTCATTTGCACTGATCCCAATGTGGTTACACTGGGCTAGGCATCATAAATTAGCTCTTGTATCACGTATTGCAAAGAATGAAGATTTTTTCAGTGGGAAAGAGAGATATTGACGTTTTTAATTTAGCAAAAAGAAAATGTACATACAAGTCTGTTCTTTGGTTGTTCTCTAAAGTGTGTGGCTGAGAGAAATTGTTTTTCCCAGGTGCTTTTTCTCATTTGTCCCCCTTTCAGAACTCCTATTGTATTAACTGCACAGGGTTTGCTTACTCAAGGATCATACACTGTGAGTACAACTGAATGAATTCTGAGTAATAAAAGATGAGAGCCCCTCTGGACTTAATTTAAAGTTTGCTGCTCAAGAGGCTGGAAACTCGCTGTGTTTTTGCTCCTTCCTCAAGTATTCCCAAAAGCTCCAATCTCAATAGATCACTTGGGAGCCTGAAATGATATGTCTGTTGTCTACCAGCCTTGGAGCTGAGAGGTGGGAAATTGAGGTCTCGACCTGGACGTCCAAGTCTGTATGGAAAAGGCTACTCACCAAATGCCATCTATATTAGGATCTCTCCTGCTTATTTCAGCTTGTTGGGAAATTGCATGTTCAGTAAGTGTTGTCCTTGAAGTGTCTCCAAGACTTGCTGAACCTCAGTGCTAACCTTTCACCAGCCTGAAAATCGACCATTTATTTCTGCTTTTTGTTTTCCACCTCTTTCAGCTGGTTTCTAATCCAGGCAGACCTTCACCTCCCTCCTCAACACTGCTTTGTTCCTTCTGGGGAGGATTTTACTGCAGAATTTTTGAAAGTCTAGACAAGTCACGCCAACTTTTCCATTCATCCTCTCCTTCCCAGACATTCCAGGGGTTGGAGTGGGTTGGCAGCAAGGTGGGATGTGCAGTGCTGGGTTATCAGTCAGCACAGCCAAACCATCAGCAATCTTTCAGGGGTTCAAACTGGGAAAATGTAGAATCATAGAATCATTAAGGTTAAGGAAAAAATATTCAAAAATACCAAGTTCAGTCTTTGACAAATCCCACTGAGCCCAGTAAATTGTTTCATAAAGTGCCACATCCACTCGTTTTTTGGACACCTCCAGGGATGGTGACTCCACTACGGTCCTGGGCAATCTGTTCCAGTGCTCAACCACTGCTTCAGTGAAGAAATTTTCCCTAATATCCAACCAGAACCCCCCTGGTGCAACTTGAGGACATTTCCCCAGGAGGAAGCAGAGCTTAGCCTGAAAGTGTAATTTGGTACCTGATTAATGACTTTTTCTCCTGGTTAAAAAAAAAAAAAAAAAAAAAAAACCTGGTGGTTTGGATCAAAGAGATTATTTTCTCTGAAAAAAATAAGAACTTGGAGTGGTTTTTATGAATCCAGACGCACCTAAATGTTTCTTCTGCTTGACTGTAGCATCAAACCCAGTGAAGAAAAAAGATACTAACAGAAAACATGAGGAGTTCTCTTATAGTGAGAGTGGAATGGATTAATGGATATAGAATAGGCAGTTAGGTCAGATTTGTTAAAAAAATATGTTTTATAACTTCTTAAAGTTTTCTAGTAAAGAATTTTTTAAAAAATTGCAAATATTCAGCACCAAACCAGTGCTGTAGAGGAAAAGAAAAAAACCCAAAACAAATGAAATAACTACCATTAAAAAAAAAAACCCTAACAGCAACAAAATACCAGAAAAAAAAAAAAAAACAAGAAAAAAAAAGAAAATCAACCAAAAAAATAGAATAGAAAAGACAAAAAGAATGGGAAAAAAGGCATTTCTCTTCCCTCTTCTCTTTTTCACTCTCCATAAACAGTCAAAATATTTTCCAGCATATTATGAAAATATTTTGGGACAAGATGATAGAAATACCCTAATTTCATGTTTTCTCTTTGCTTCCCATTTTGCTATGTCTGTACAGAAATTTGGAATATACCAGTACCAATGCCAAGATAATCATGACTTCAAGGGGTGTTACTGGTGTGGCCTTCAAGGTGATATTGGCCCTGTAAAACTTCACTGGCCAAAATCTCTGAAGATTGCAACTGTCCCTTACCTGGCTGTGAAGATCCAAACATCTTCCACAGTTCTGCTGGACATTTTTGTTGCGTTGTCCTGCTTCTTTTCCACATTCAGCAGTTTTCTATGTCCTACCCAGTAGTTTCCCACCCACTGCCTGGTCAGCTTACTTCTACCTGGCAATTGTGTTCAGGAACTATTTGGTGAAAAATTTGTAAGACTCAAGAACCTATTCGTGTTAAAGCTGAGGAAAAAAAACACCTCCTGATTTCTCCAGTGGGATAAACTGATTACTATGTTCTCAACATGGCTTAGTTTGGAGGAAAAATGTTCTTATTTTCACTGGAAATGCAGATAAAATAAGTAGATGTGGAGAAAGGTCTCAATTGTGGACATTCAGTCCACATATTCTTGATCCAACCTACGCATCTTTGCCAGGAACAGAAGTAGCTCAGTGTTATTGAGCCTCTAACCCAGACAGTCTTTGTCTTGATGAATGGTTCTCTTACAGCTCCTCCCAGGGGGCAGCTCTGAGCTCTTCTCCCTGGGACCAGGGACAGCACCCAGGGAATGGCTGCAGGTGGGCTGGACAGGGTCAGGCTGGACATCAGGGAAAGGCTCTTCCCCAGAGGGTGCTGGCACTGCCCAGGCTCCCCAGGGAATGGGCACAGCCCTGAGGCTGCCAGAGCTCCAGAGTGTTTGGACAACACTCCCAGGGATGCACAGGGTGGGATTGTTGGGGTGTCTGTGCAGGGCCAGGACTGGATGATCCTTGGGGTTCCATCCCACTCTGGATATTCCGAGATTCCATGATTCAGATTTCAGCTGGTGAATACTTTAAACCCACCCCTCTGCTGGGTTACCAGCAGGGAACACACACTCTGCCAGCAGGACATGCAGGGCTTCAAAACAAACCAATTATTTATTGTCTGACACACAAAAGACAGGCCAAGGACTCTGAGGCTCTTCACTCCTCAGGTCCTGGTGTTGCCATTCTCCAGCAAAATACTGGACAGCCTCAAGAACCTGAACCGAGCATCCAGCAGCTGCTGGTCCCACTGGTCTCCCTGGTTTTTCTCCAATAACCACTTATTCCCTCTTCATATAGGTGACTTCCCTCTTGAATCCTTCAGCTACTGCCATTCCCCACCTCACTGTGAGACCTTGTTGGGAAGGATGAGTTGGGGAAAACATATAAATATGAGTGTCTAGCAAAAGACTTTGAGAATATGGAAAATATAACCAAAATAGAAATGATAGCAATTTTCGACTGTGAGTCTGAAAGCAACTGAACTGTCTGAAGGCCCCTTTGTTTAGATAATGTTAGATGCCTCGAATACCAAAAAGCAAACAGACATCCTCCCTAGGCATGGCAGGAAGGGTCCCAGATAAAAATTAGAGATAAGGAAAAGCAGTAAAACATGGTAATATAGTGATTCCTATAGGTTGCATGCAAATGTTAGAGAATTTGTATCTTGTATTAGATTGGTTAGTGGAAATTAGAATATTCAACATAGAAGAAGATTTATTGTATTGTAAACAGAAAAATGCTCTCTTGCTCTCTTGCATCATCTACTCTCTTGCACTCTTCTTCTCTCTCTTGCATTCTTCCTCTTGCTCATCCTCTCTTGCATCCTCTCTTCTTATGCTCTTGATTTTACATTCTTTTATCTTACTCTTGCTCTATCCCTCTCTGAGCTGTGGCTGCAGTTCTTAGCAGGGTCTCACATATACCCACACCCTATGAAATAAACTGCAAACTTCCAGACCAGAATACAGAGAGCACCTGAGTTTGTCCCGACCGTCCCCGCTCAGCAAACTCCTGCAGAGTCTCCTACAGAGTTTCTTACAAACCTCTCACTGCAATTTCACCTCTCCCTTCTCCCTGCAGGTTTCATAGTCCAGACTCTCAGCTCAGCAATTTTCTCAGCTGCCTGAGCCAAGGTTAAGCACCAGAGCAGGGGTCTGTGTCCTTGTCTTTGTGTCCCCCTTGCAGGGAGGAAGTTTTGGCAGAACTCACCCAGTGAGCCACAGTTTTACTTCAGCAAGAGGAAGAGGAAGAAACACGAGGAAAGGTGGACAGAAGCCAAATTCTTGGAGGTGTCAGAATATAAATCAAAATTATTGCACTTAAATAGCCCAAGGAAATATACTGGAAAGGCAAATGACTGAGAAAGTCAAATGAGATGCTAAATGAATGAAAATGTTTACTTGAATATTAACTAGAAAAATCTTCCTCCAGGTGACATTTTAAAAAAGCAACTTAGTCCTAAAATATCACTACCCAGATCCAAATTTTTTGCTCTTATATATGACCATGCTGATTCTTCGCAAAAAAATTAAAATATTTAATATTGTACTGTTATTTTGAATAAGTAATAATAGACCACTGGCATGAGCCTTTTTAGAAGGGTTGGGATGCCAATCTAGAAATTTTGGAAGTGAGAAACAAGTCCTGGTGTTTGAACTTCAAGGTCAGAGCTTTCTCTTTTCTTTAGGGAAGTTAAATCTCTGCCAAATATCCATATTTGGATACAAATATTATCCCTTAAAGCCAATAAGTTCTAGTGACAGTAAAGAAAACACTACCTCAGTTTCATAACTTTTTTTAAACCTTTCTTAAGACTTTGTTTTTAATTGATAAAGGTATGTTTGCATTGGGTATGTTTTCACTGTATTTTGTATTTGTTTTCAACAAGGAATTATGGAAATTTTGGAGCAGAAAAAGATCCAAACTCTTAAAGATGCCCAGTAACCAAGCTGAGGACACAAGATTGCAACATAAATTAATTTAGCAGTAGTCAGTAAAAGAATAATGAATTTTCTCTGCACAGATTAATCTCACTGAGATGGTTGGAGCGACTGATATGCAGTGACTGGTCGGTACCCCAGGTTAAAAGAGCCAGGCAAGGAAATTCTTTGCCTCAAGGAGGAACAGGACTCATAAGGATGTTGTTCAGGGTGGCTGAAGTTATCTATCCTGATTTCCAACCTCATCCATGCATATGAACTCCTTATTTGCAGGGATGTAGCACTCCTCAGCTTGCAGGAGCTGATCCTTGAATATCAACCAGATTTCTTGGGCCCTTCTTCCTTCCAGGGCCTTACCTCATTTTTGAACAGGTCAAAGTCTGCTATCCTGAAACCCAGGGTTCTAATCCTTCTTTACTCTTTTGTCACTCTCCTCAAGATCCTGAAATCCTTCCAGAGCTACAGACAGGGTGTTTGAAACCAGGAGAGAGAATAAAGAACAAGCATAGCATATTCAACTTGAAAGAAACCCTCAGTAATTTCTCCTCCATAAATTATTTGAAGGGCCATTCACCAGTAGCAATTATGGGAGTTTAACATGTTGACCAATGGATATGGTTGGGAAAATCTTTTCCCAAGTAGGTTAATTTTTGTTTCCTTTTTCCCCTGATAATTGAATCCCTGCTTTGGTATCAAGAGGTACTTTAGTAATGAAATCATTAAGGTTGGAAAAGCCCTCTAAAATCATCAAGGCAAATAATTCCCAGCACTGCCAAGTTCACCACTACCCCATGCCCCTAAGTGTCACACCCACATGCTTTTTTAACACTTCCAGGAGCAGTGATTCCATCTCCTGAGCCCTAGTGCTGTGCTGACTCATCCTTTCTTCCTGCTGCTGTTGGATTTTTTGAGCTTTATTTAGAGAGGAAATGGAGTGACTCCAACTCTGACCTGTTCCCACAAAGCATCCTCACAGTTGTACATCCTTAGTGAGTTTCCTCAGCTCCATCCCAAGCCCCATGTGTGAACACATCTCCCTTTCCTGCCTATTCCATTTGTTTGAGGAGAAAAGAGAGCAGAAAAATAAAGCTGGTGAAATTGTAGCCTTAAATAAATTTACAAGGTGGACATGGAAGCTGCTTATTTTTCAATCAGAAATTTGAAGCCATCATTGCACTTCCCTCACTAGGGAGGGAAAAAAAAGCAATTGTTGGTGCTCTGAAATTCCACCTGAATTCACCCTGGCTTTGTTTTTATGGCCCTCTGAAAAATTACTCTGTGAGAGCAGAGAGAGGGGGGGTTACTTTTATGGTTTTCGATATATCCAAAGTGACATGGATGGTATGTGGCAGGACTGTGATTAGAATGAAGAGTTTGGGAGACAGGGTCATCATAAAGTATTTATAACAGCAAGTTGTATATTCTCCCTGTCAGGGAACAATGGATGGGGAAGCAGTAAAGCTGAATTAAGTTAAAAATATGAAATGCCAGTTGGTGTTGAGAGTCCTTGATGCTGCTTGAATAAACAAAAGGAAGGACAAAAGTATTTGAGAAGAAAATATCATAGTCCCAGTGACTGGTGAATTTATTCTGAATTACAAATTGCACATTTTGACCTCTACTTTTCTGGTGGTTCAGGTAATCATCCTATGAGCCTTAGTTCCCACAGGCTAAAGAACTATTTTACTGAAAAAAAAAACAGATGTTGGGAGGGAGAAAAGTGAACACAAACTTTAAATGCTCCATGAAATATTGTTGTGCATAAAACATTAGGAAGAGTAAATGAAAAATCATGATGGAGATGACTTAAGCATTGGAGCAAATAGCCCTGCAAGACCTTAAAATATTTTACTATTTCAAGGCTAGGCAGCTACACAGTAATTAAAAGTAAATATAGTGCATTAAATAATAATTCTGCAGTGGATTCCAGCACTCTTTAGATTGTAATTACTGGAACTGCAACATATGCTGTAGTATCTCAAATAATTGGGATAATGGCCTTAGTTATTCTCTTACCCATTTTTAGAACTGCTCCTATGAGACATGGAGACTTTTTTTCTTTTAACATGCACTGTCCGTTTTCTTTGGAATATTTCTTTAGGAAAATATTTTTATTGTTCTTAGGAAAAGAGTATTTTTTAAAACAAAAGTGTAACCAAACTTCTTCTGCTGAAGGGAATTAAGTTCCCTTTCCATTAGAATTTCCCTAATTTCACTCTCTAATCCCTTTCCCTGAAATTGCAGAGGGCATGGGCACACCAATGGGTTAAAAACATGATAAAACGTGGATCTCGGATAGTACAGAGATTATCAATTTAATTACCTTGAAATATCTATTTTAACAGCTCCATTCTCATGAAAAATGTGTTGCTTATTGCTTGCTAAGGTTTGGAATAAAAGCCTTAAAGTCTGTACATCAATTGGACATTTCAAACTTCCCAGAAAAATACTGGATACAAATATTGTAATCATATCATGCTGAAACAATTCAGTTCTCTCAGGATTTTCCCAAATTGTTTTTAACTGAATATTTTGATGATCAAGAATGACATGCTCATGTTGATCACTCCTCAGTTCATGATTTTGCATTTTACTTTTACTGAATTTATAATATTTTCTGAATATGTTTTTAACAATCCATATTTGGGAAATACTGAGTAGGTTGAAGATATTTGCAGGTTCACAAAAGAAGTAATCCACTCTGTAGCAAAATTTTGAAGGAAAAAATGAGGTAAAAGTGTTTGGTGATTTCTAATGAATATTCAGATTTCTTTCAAAATATGTAAATCAGCAGCCACGAAGCAGAAATATGGTATTATATCACAAATACACTGCAAGATATTATTGTATTGACACCCCAGGTGTCACTTCTTGCAGGCTAAAAATGCCCGTTTTGATTAAAAGCTCTTATCTAATACAGTTCAGGGAAAACACAGAGGATGGCAACTCCCTCTAACCTTTGAGCATTGTATTTGAGGGAGCTGGGAATAAGTGACACAGCTTCCACCAAAGTGATTCGTGGAGGATCTGGAATTAGACTGTGAATATACTCTGGGTTTAATTGCTATTATTTTATTATGCTACCAGGTATTAGATAATCTGCTTAGTTGAGAAATGTGTGTGCTTTGGACAAACTGAGTATTTTAACAGCAGTAAACACATTAATAAGGGCAAAACTGCAGGGAAATTAATTACATCCCGAACTTGTTAGGAATCTCTGGTCATATTCCCTAAAATGCTTCATCTTCCGACATAATTTTTTTGTAAAAAATGGAGTCATTGAAGAAGGAAACTGCCATGGCCAAGCAGAGAAAATGCTGAAAGAGAGCACACAAGAGAAAGGTTTTATTCTTTATACTGTCACCAAGCAAGTAATTTATCCTTAATTTTATCTTCCTGTCCTTTTTGCCTCTTAGATCTTTCCACCCCTCTCGTGCCTATTTAGACTCTTTGGAGCTGGGAGTATCTCCTTGAACCATGAAATTCACCCAAGACCTGCCTCTGGCTATGGAATTTTGCCTTGGCTTGACACCCAAAACTGAGAAACTGTGTCCCCAACAATGCTCAGAATCCTGTTTCATCAATTTTCCTTTGCCAGAAGTCTCTTTTTCGGGACTGCTTTACCAAAAATACATATAAAATAAATATATATATATTTCCTTTACTCTGGCTTCCAGTGGTTTCCCTGTCAGTGCTGCTCCTGGAGCTCATTGCACTCCCAAGAGGGTTCCTTCTCTTCCTTTTGGGAGCAGATCTGTGCTTCTGCAGCAGTCATGGGGCCAGAGCTTCCAGCTGCCTCTCGGTGTCCATGGAAAAGGCCCATGCAGGATTTCTGTGCTGTCACACAGGAGCTGCTCCGTGTGTCTGGTGCAGGCTCCTGCTGCTTCACACACTCTGCTCTATAAAACATCCTGAAATGTTCTTAGAGCTGCCTCTGAGCTCTGTCCTTGGCAGCCAGGATTTCCCTGAGGAGTTTGGCACAAAAACTCTCCTCATACCCTCTAAAGGTGTTTATAGGGATAATGGGCAGTGTTCTGGATGGTGGCACTGTGTTCCTGGAAGACTCTTGTGTTGTAACTGGAGTTTTACTGCTCATTGCTGGAGGTGTGGGGTTACAGGCATTGAGCAGTTTTATGGCTAACAGGTTATTTAATTCATCAATCACAACAGCACTATCTGAGCCAGGAAAAACTTCCCATGGAAATCAAAGATCTTATTTTGGAGCCCACAGAATCCTTAAGGTTGGAAAATCCCTCCAGGTCATCAAGCCCAAGCTGTGCCCCATCCCCACCGTGTCACCAGCCCAGAGCTCTGAGTGCCACATCCACGCATTCCTTGGACACCTGCAGGGATGGGGCCTCCCACACCTCCCTGGGCAGCCCCTGCCAAGGCCTGACCACCCTTTCCAGGAAGAAATTCCTCCTGGTGTCCAACCTGAGCCTCCCCTGGCACAGCTCAAGGTGTTCCCTCTCCTCCTGTCCCTGTTCCCTGGGAGCAGAGCCCAAACCCCCCCAGCTGTCCCCTCCTGTCAGGGAGTTGTGCAGAGCCAGAAGGTCCCCCTGGAACTTCCTTTTTCCCAGGCTGAGCCCCTTTCCCAGCTCCCTCAGTTCTTCCTGTGGCTCTAGCCCCTTCTCCAGCCTTTCCCCTTCCCTGGATTAACTCCAGCATATCAAATGTTAAACCTCATGACTTGTTTGTTTGCTGCTCAGTCAGACATCCTAAAATTAATTATATTAAATAAAATAAATTCAGGTTACATTGAGATTAAACTTGAGATCAGTGCTAATATGGTTTGAATTTCTTTTTGTTTTTTTTTGCTTTATTTATTCAGCACTACAATGAAATCCTAATGGAATTTGCCCTACAGAAGGGCAAATGTAGAAAACAATGATAGTGCAGAATTAGGATTCAAAGAAATATTTCTTCTTTTTTTTTGTTTTGTTTATTACTACTTAGCTTTTAATGAGATATAATTGTATGATTATTAATACAGAAACCATTCATTGTCACTTATAGCAATAATTTTCATTGTAACTGGCAGCACATTGTGCTGAAAGAAAATAACCTATTGGTAGTGTTTTACTTCTGATTAATATTTTATAATGAATGATATTTCTTTCTTAAAACATAAAACTCATTAAAAGGCAAGAATTCAGGGATATTCTGGAAAAGAGATATGCATTTGTATTTAAATTAAGTTAAATTTCATTACATATTTGAAAAGACAATATATACCTACAATGCCTATAAATCACAAGCCCATAATGAATTAAAAAATACTGTTCTATTCAACCAACAGATGCAAATGTATTTTATATATAAAGTATAGGAATAATCATAAATTTTCTGTAATTTGAATTCATTTCATTTGCTCTGTAATAAGCTTAGTTTAATAATATTAATGAAATATTGGTACCAACACACCTTCTGTAAACACCAAAATGCTGAGTAAACAACCAACAAGAGTAGTTACTTTCAGTAATAGCTTCCAGAATAGCTTTGCTTTATGCAAAAAAAATATTATTTTTGGCCAAACCTCGTCTGCAGGTCCAAAATAACTTCCATATAAGATGGAGATAAAGGAATTTCTGACCCAAAAGTGGGTGACAGGATCAGTTTGCAGGCACAGCTTAGGCAGTGTGTATGATGGTGTGGGAAAGAAAAAGTAGCATTAATAACATTACTAAAAATTAATAAGCATCCATAAATATTAGCAACTTTTAATAAAATTAATAAAAATGTGCAACATTAACACCTCAATATAATATATTGGTTCATAGTCTGAGCACTGCAGATAATTTGTGTTGGAACTATCTACCATGGATTTTCCCTCACTGAAAAGTTATGCTGGTTTTTTTCCCTATAACTTTTCTCTACCTAAAGCAAAAAAAACCCAAGAAATTTTATTTTTGGGAGGTCAAGAGCAAGAGCAAAGCAAGAGAAATCCTAATTTTTACTTCTTGTTTAACTTAAGTATTATCACTGATATTATACACTTGAAAATAGTTCCACAATTTTCCCTCTCTTTACAGAATCACAGAAAGGTTTGAGTTGGAAGAGACCTTAAAGATCATCAGTTCCAACCTCCCTATTTGGAAATGTGTTTTTAGCTTCGACTAAACTTGGTCAAAGAATGACCTATATGATGATTTTTTTTTTCATGCAACTTTTTTATATTTGACTTTCTTGTGCTATTTTATTTTGGGGGTAAGGGACATGCCCAGTTTTTTTTAAGAATATTAAGGGATTGTGAATATTTGAAGAAATTATGGTTACAGAGAACATTTTATTAAAGCCTTTTCTCTGTGCAAACACCCTGGCCAAGAAAATAAAAGTCCTTATTAGTAGTGCAGAAACTTGTGTCCTTCACAATATGGTTTATTGGGAATGGTGGGATTTGGTCAAATGTTGGACTTGATGATCTTGGAGGTCCTTCCCAGCCTTAATGATTCAGTGATTTAATTATTCACGTTCCAGATAGTGATGGGGTACAGCAAGATGTGACATGTTAATGACTCTAAACCTTCTTTTGATAGAAAGAAGCAAATTAAAACATGGAACCATGACTTTTTGCAGGATATTTTAAAAGAGCAATGAGAAACTCAAACAGCAAAGGCATGGAAATGTTGTGTAAGGTAATTTATTTATTTCTTAACTTGTTTCTTTCACTAGATACATCTGAGGCATGAAACTCAGATCTAAATGTCCCAATATCCTACAGGTTCCTGTAGTCACTTATTCAGCTAAACTTCCTCTTTTGCTTTGTATAGAGATAATTATTCTTTATATTTTTTTTTCTCCCAGTGGATAAAACTTCAGGGAAAAGCATTTAAAACCCTTACAGGAACTGCCATCTGTGAAAATAAGTTTGCCTTCATGTCTGGAGTGGCATCTCCAATCCAAGGCTGTAGTTTGAGCTGTTTTGTTAGGAGGTTATCCCTGGTAAAGAGTGAGGGCTGGAAGAAAGTTTAGCTCCTACTGGAAATATTTATTTGCTGCTGCATTCTGATACATGATCTGGTTTCCAAGAGCTTTTATTACAGCATTTCATTTGCATTAATTACATATTCAAATTAGAAAGTACATTTGGGCTGGTAGCAATTTGTAGAGGAAATTCTGTGTTTTAATTATTGTTTGCAGCTTATTGTGTGATATTTCTTTGAAGATTAATTGATCTGGAAAAAGCAGGGAAGGATCCCCTTTTTGGTCTTCCATGAGCTGCTTGAAGTCAAGGGGAAACCACTGAAGGGAGCAGGGGAGCTTCTCCTTTCCTACTCTTCCCCAAAACTGGCAGGACCGGGCAATCAAAATGAGAAACTGCACCAGACACATGGGAAGGCAGGGAGCAGCACCTGGAAACTCCAAAGTGAAATTTAACACAACACAGAAAGCCTGGGAAGGCTCCCAGGCTGGGGGTGTGCCTGGGAATCAGAATCTCTCTGCAGAGATGCACCAAGCAAACAGGAGACAATGATAAACCTTATTTTTCACTCTTTTTTCATAAGAACCTCTGAGTTTTCTCTGGTTTATAAGCAAAATTACTCTTCTTTTTGTTCCCCTACAATATGATTTTTTAAATTCTAGATTTTTCTGAGTCTTGGAGGGAATTTAGCTTAAAGGAAGCTACAGACATCTTGATGGTCTAGCAGAAGTGAGGGTCCTGTATTTACTATAGTGTTCGTATGGAGAAAGTAACAAAACAAACAATCAAATTTACTTGTTTGGTTATAAATGTTGACAGAATCATGGAATATATTCAGCAACCAGCCAAGCTCTTTCACAAGTGCATCCTTAATAAATATTTTTTATTGCAGAAGCTCCATTTCCTGTATTCCCACTGCCAAGACAGAGGGAATGAGTCACCTTATCCTCAAAGGCACCACTGGGCAACATAAAAACTCTTGGATTGGATCCAGGATATTTGGGTGTTGATATTGCTCACAGCAGGCACCACTCAGGAAAATAATACCATTAATGACCTTCCTATAAAAAAAAACAACAAAAAACCAATTGTCTTTGGTTTTGCTGAGAATAAATACTAATAAACCTCAGTTAGGGATTCCTCCTAACCCACTTCTTTGCCATTAATTTAGTCTGCATGTGTGGGAGTTTTTTTATAGTATTTATCACCTAATCTCTATTACCAGCTTCATGGCAAAAATCATTATATTCCTATTTCTTGGCAAGTTAGTTTTTCTAACTAACAACTCGTATTTGGATTTCTTAATTGTGTAACCCGCTTTCTTGGTAATTTAGTTTTTCTAATGCATCAACAATTATATTTGGATTTTTATAAATTATATAACCCAGTGCATGAGTACCCTCAACAGCCCAGCTTCTGCACCCTAAGAAATGGCTGGATCTGAGCCAGGGCATGGTCAGGCTGGATTTTGGGGAAAGATTGTTCCCCAGAGGGTGTTGGGAAATGAACAGGGAATGGGCACAGCCCCAAGGCTGCCAGGGCTCCAGGAGCATTTGGACAATGTGGTGGGATTGGTGGGGTGTGCAGGGCCAGCATTTGGACTCCACAATCACTGGGGGTCCCTTACAGCTCAGGACATTCCATGACTCTGTGATTCTACACTCATGCTAGTGAGTCACCACATGCTGCTTCCCCAAAAGTGTTTTATTTATTCCCTGGATTCGCAGGAAATTCTCTTTATAGGATATTAATTGCAAATGTGAGGCTGTCCCCAGAATTAACTCATGCCTTTTGGCGTTATTGTTTTCCTCTTGTTTCCTCAGATAATTAATTCTTTTCTCTGGCATAGAGAATATTTTGCCAAAGATACTTAACTATATCAGAAGAACAGATCTCTCTCTGGTTTTTGTTTTCATTAAAAAAAAAAAAAGTTACTTTATTTTGCTGAACATGGATCAGGACTTGATTAGATAACACACAAACATCATCCCAGTAAGAAACTGCTGAGACTGCGCTGAAAAATATAAGGTAACACATACCTAAAAAATTCTGAGTAAATGACGTTTTCTTTTTATTCAGTAGATACCAAAAAAAAAAAAAGTTCTATATTTAGCGCAGTAAATATTGATTAAAACATCTTATTTAAATTTTAAATGAAATTAGGTGTAATTGTAATGTTTGATACTGGAATTTGGTGTGAGAGAATTAGAAAATGCACAAGTGAGTCTTTGGAATAATGAGTTTATCTAGAAAAATGAGTACTAATAAGCACTGGATTAATAATTTTGTCTGAAGCATGAAGTATTCTGACAAATAAATGCAGAATATTTTGGTGACTAGGTCACAGTGAGTAGCTCCAATAAACTACTTTATTTTTGGTCTGACTCCCTATGATGTAATACACTGAATGAAATATTAAAAACTGTTCATTTATATGGTGGTATCTTTAGACTCCTAGACTATTTCTCAAGATAGTCTTCAAAGGATTGAAGAATTGAATTATGGAAAAAAAAAAAAAAAAAGAAGAAAAAAGGAAAAGAGTATATTTAGTTTGGGTCACCACTGCAAAGAGCATTTGGTAAGTTGAGTCACTAAATCATTTTATCTCAGGATTAAACCCAGCCTTCTGGACTGTCAGCAAGAACTTTCCTGCTTTCAAACTTCTGCTGCAACACAAATTTTGGTGTGATCCTTTTTAGTTTAATCAATTAGATAAGTCTGCAACAGAATATTTAATAAATTTATTTCTGTGGGATTTTTTTCTTCCTTATTGCAGAAGTGTTATGAGAGTCATAGAAATAAATAATGAAGTCAGTGGTTGTTAATGAGATTTGGTGCTGTGGTTTAACACCAGACAGGACCTCACATCTCCTCACTCCCACAACAGTGGGATCAGGGAGAGAA
>VZTT01033556.1:74724-95451 GCA_013400855.1 Buphagus erythrorhynchus | reverse complement strand
GGAGTAATAGGCAAGAACTGTGTGTGAAGAGGTGGTTCATCTGAGGAACTTTGACAAGATATGCAGAATGCAAGTGAGCCAGAAGCACTTTATGACACATTCAGAACCTGAATTACAGTTTTAGTAATCATCAGCTCCCCTTCTTCCTTGCCGTTTCTTTATTTAATATATTGCATGCAAGAGACTTACAGTGCAAGTTTTATAAGCTCGCAATAAAAATATAACAACTGTTGTATTAAATTATTTAAGCTGTAAACCATTGTAAAAAGCAGAAAAAGTTATATCAATGTGAAGACAGAAAAAATTATTGTGATGGAGTATAAAATATATTGTGCTGATTACTACAGAATTTTTGCCCAGTTTAGCATATTGTAAATCCTTGGTTGGCCTTAAGAATGAAACAGCATGTACATTTTTGTAAAGAATTGTGGCAAGCAGTTTAAGAAAAATTAATCTAAAATCAGATTTATAATTTAGAAACAAATCATCAAAAATGTGACAGCAGACAAAAAATATGTAAGAGGTCAAAAAGAGAGAATTGTGGTAAAGCAAAGGATCAATGTATTTAAAACTTCCAGATTTCCCCTGAGGGAAAGCTAGAATTCTGAAGGAAATGGATAACCAACTTCGTATTTTAAGCAAGTAGAGTAGTATTTTATTCTTCAGTGCTATGCTTTAGTAAAGAAATGTACCAATAACTTTGAATCTGGCTGTATTTATATTAGTATCATTTTAAAGTGCTAGATTTACCAAATTTAGTAACTATAAAGGGAAACTAATATATTTAGAATGAAGTTCTGACTATAAATGATAAGAACTATTTAATTTTCCTTTATTCTGCTTCTTTACTCCTGGTAAGTCAAAAATGAAACTGATTAAATGATGATGATTGATAATAACAGTAATCATCCTCCTTTAGCACTTTCCTGTTTCGCCTTTTGATCTTACCAGATTTTTTGGGACTTTTAATGACTGCAGGTGTTCTTGGGGCAGGTTGCCAATGAGTTTTCTTTGCCTTGCATAATTATTTGGCAGAAATTCAGTTAGGCAGAGCATATTTTGTTGTCTTCCTTTCCACCAAAATGGGCTTCCTGCAAAAGAGAAAAGGAGGTGATGTCCTCATTCAAATGAATCTTACTAACAGTGGTGTAATTAAAAAACTACCTTGCAAGAGAAGCGTTTAAAAAGAAAAGCCAACTCGTTCAGCTAATGTAGAGTAGAAAATAATGGTAAGACCACTCTAGTGGTGATGTTCCATGTATGACATTCCCTGAGAAATGAAGGCCCAGGACATAAAGTATCAGTGTTGAACCAAAGAGAGGGCTGTGTGGGCATCTTAATTTACTTTAAAACTGACATCTCTTCTTAAACAATTTATTTCTCTCTACCTGTACTGCAAAATTGTTAAAACCAGATCTCATTCTGTTTAAAGATCACATCTTTAAACAGAACAAAGCACAAGTATAAATTATGTTCTCACTATGCCTGAGAGGTTGGGCTTCTGTTGGTAGAAAAGATAAAGATCACCCTTCCATCACTTGCACTTCATGTTTCTTAAAAGTGGTTGAAGCACCATGCACATTTTTCTTCTGTGCATTTTCAATTTCATTAATCCAGTATCTCTTTGAGCTAATGTAGTTCTTAACAGAAATGTAGCTTAAGGCTCCAGAAGCAGAAATTGCTGTCAAAAGAACCAGTGATCCAGCAGAGGAGCTGTCAGTGCTGCAGGCTAACTGGTCACCTGTGGGTCTTGGCCCACCTGTCAGGTCTAGGGACTGATCCACCTGCTGAACCTGAAACCTCCAAGCAGCAGACCAGATTTGGGCAGTTTTTCCATTTACTTCTGGGCTATGCTGTGTACTTCACCTGTTCACAAAATGTAGGAGTTCTAGAAAGCACTGCAGTTTGTGTAATCCCAGAAGGTGTTCTACAAAGGTTTTTGGGTTTGTTTTTTTTTTAAAAAGATGTTTGAGACCATGTATTTTGGTGAAGAAACAATCTTCCTTTTTAAAAATATATATATTTGTGAGATAATTTAACTTCATTGATACTTTCCTGATACATTATGGTATAAAATATATAGCAGTGTTCAATAAGAAATCATAATGCAGTTAGATGTATAGCCTTATGACAGATATAGTAGAATATTTTGACATAAAGTCCATAGGTAACTTTCAAATGACCTGTAAACAACCCCACCTATTGATGGTGGAAGAAGAGCAGAGGTCTCCAAGCAGTGAAGTTGTTTAACAACAGAGCAGGTGGAATGTGTGCAGCACTGCTCCTCTGGGACTGTGATTTTAATTTCCAGAGATCCAAGAACAGCCCAAGCAAAAGGATGATTCAGTTCTTTGCCACTGTAATGTTGTTTGTAAGTGTCCTCGCTGTGGTATGTTCTCAAGAGAAGGGGTGTATGCTGGGTCAGCATTCGGGGTCAGTTGCTGGCTTTTCTACAAATTACCTCAACAAATCATGTAATTCTTCCACTGTTTTCTATGGCTCAGTCTCCTACATGTCCTGTGTTCCTTTTTCAGCTCTCAGGTTTTTTGTGTCAATGGTAAACTCTTGGTGGTAGACTTCGTCTGTTATTTAGTGTTTATTTAGTGCCTGATAAAATGACACGTAAGTCTTGCTGAAGGCTTTTGTAAATTATGCTATTAATAACTTCGAGTTAGAGCAAAAATGACTTGCAGCTCAGATCACTATGTGGCCAAGTTACAGACCCTTTTTCTTTCATTTTGCTGTTGGCTGACACAGCTGAATGACTCTCCCAAGCCTCTTGTTCCCAATTCTGTAACAAACTATGAGCTCATATTACACAGGAAGCACTAGCACTGAGATTTATTTGTCATCCTTGGAGGCCATGAGGAGGAACATAAGACTTTCATCTCTCTCTTTTTGTTCTTTGGCTGTAGGGAGTCAGAGGGTACTGATATCTTGGGTCAGTGCCATACAGGATAAAAATCCAATTAATGTAAATCTGTCATATCAAGAGGAAGTAAGCAGTGTGGCTATCAAGAGCCCACAAATTTCTGGGTGGATCATCAGCTACCTCTGGCAGCACAGTTTCCCCATTAAAACAGAAGCTGGATTTTGTTCCACCTCTAAATACTGGTCTACCCTTTTTTGAAGCCTGTTCTGGCTAATTTTACATAAGTTATCAGTTGCAGGAGTAGTGAGATTTTAGTTATTTGTTGACTCACTCAGCACAAAAGGCAGTGAATGCCATGACCACTCTCTTACGTCTTCCAGGCAGCTTTGATTAAACTGCTGTGAAGCCAGACCTGGATCAATATGAATGATCTTCATCGACCTAATAATGTATTTAACATGTTCAGTGCACTTTTATCTGGTTCTGTTAGAATACACTGTTTGCATTAGTGCAGGAGACTGATTTAAATCTTCAGAGTTCTTTATAACGGTAAACATTAGAAATAACCCCATTAGTTTGCAATGGTATAATATATAAATACATAATCTACCATGCAATGTCCTCAGCAGGTGTAAATTAGCATAGCTACCATTTAAAGTTGTTGAGAATCTGCCTAGAAACTGAGAACAATTACTCCATCAGAATTATTTTAAATGATCTCAGCTTAACTTGACATGAAGCAAGTACAACATGATATTCTCTGTACCCCATCGAAAGATGCTTACCACAACATCTTTTAGAAAGCTTTTCTATTATTTGTAGACTAAATTCTCCTACCAGCAGATGTACATGATGTCCTCTAGTTGTATAAACATCTCTTTGTGGTCCAGCATTTTGGCTGGATGCACCGTGTCCAGTCAGGTATTTCTTTAACCCACTGACTTTGAAGACTGTTTAGCAGACTTCAGTAAACGAACAAATGTGGAAGCTGTACCAAACATATCACTTGGGCATGTCAAAGCACTTAACAAACATTGTTACAACTTAGTCCGTGTGTAACCACTGAAGGACATATTTGCTTCAGTATGTCTCATGACAGCTTCTTAAAAAATATACTTAAGTGAATTTAACACTTGTGAAAGGTGCCAGATTGACAGGCCCTAGAGATAAAAGTTCTTGCATTACCAGCAGGCACAGCCGGGCTTCCCACACACGCTGCCCCACCAGTGTCCCCAGCCCTACCTGAAGGGCACAGCAACCAACTGTCCTACAGCTTGCAAATCTGCCCATCTCATGCTCCTCGACTATGGGCCAAGAGTCAGTAGCTGTAATTTGACCCAAGGGTGATAAACCAAGTTCCATAATTGCTGCACAGGTGCTGTTGCAGTTGATCATTTTCACACCAATTTTTCAACTAATCTGGAGAAAAAAAAGATAGAAGTACATGTTTATCTGATTTAGAGTAAAACAAAAACATTTGTGTGAGCCTCTAGTGAATCCTGTGGTTCTATCTGCCCACCCAGGCAAATTCAGGTGAGACTATATGAGTGAACAAGTACATACACAGACTGTGAAGTGCATTCTTAAATGCCTCCTGAAAAATGGGTCCTCACTGCTTCCTATGTTTGTAATAATCTGTCTCCATTCATAACTCATCCCTGCTTGGTGTCATTACAGCCCATCCTCCCCAGAGATTCTGGACACAGCTGGCATACAAATTCAATAACCATCCACCCCATAAAGAGATTGGATCGTTACAGGGTTGAAGGATAGCACACGGGGAAAACAGGCTTGTGATCTTTGCACTCTGTCATGCTTTTAGAAAAAGCTCAAGTTCTTCTCTGAGTGATTGTACTTGGAAAGTTCAGTCCTCCGTTCTCTTTGAAATTTTATTTAGACCTCACTGTGAGGATTGGAAGGGCATGCTTAAGTGTTTCTTTATTCAGTGCAGAAGGCTAATGACATTTTAAACAAAAGTGCACATTTATAACCTTGTATAGGCTGATTCTCAGTCTGTATATAGGACATGACTGAAAACAGAACCCCGGAAAACACACAGCGTTGAGTTTTCATGTTCTGCTATTTTCTAAGCTGTAGCCAGCAGCTTGAAAGAATTGTTATGGAAGCCAAACCTTAATTATTTCTGTTGAGAAACAGCCCTAACTAATATACGGAGGAGCTCAGCAACATTTGTTTATCTTAAAAAGAGTCACATTTATTTCTGCAACTTACCATTGATGTGCATGATAACATACCTAATTGGACTGCTACTGTGTGCACTTTGGAAGGTAACTACTAAAGTTGGGTGGCTTATAGCTGTTTTAGGGATGGCATTTGGGTCTGAAATTGTAATTGTTGTAAATATTTATATATTTTATGATTTTCTTTGCCTTATTTCCTTTTCTTCTCAGCATTTCTGGTGTATCTGTCACACTGTGCAACTTTAGGAAGCATCCCTACAAAGCCTAAATCCATACTACACCTAAGATGAAGTTTCGGTTTCAAAATTTGGGAGGAAGTTCACCAAGAGAATGTATACTTGGAAAAGGATGTTTTAAGAACTCTGCTGGAATATGTTGCCTCACCCAGCCTCAGTTTTCCTGTGCAGGCTGTCTACTATAAAAAAAAAAAAAAAAAAAAGACCATTTTAGGTCTTCTTCTCTTTCACAGGTCTCTTTAGTACTCTTAGTTTCATGTTTTATTCAACCTAGCTTCATATACTCCTTGTACCTAAGTCAGGTTTGCTTTTGGACTGTTTTTGGGTTGGTTTTTTTTTTTTTTTTTTGTCTGCTTGTATTTGTACAGTACCCCAATGGCATTTTCTTTCCATTCATTTTATCCAGTAGTTCCTAGTTTTACCTATATCATGCTATAAATTTCACTTCCGCCTGCTACTTTTTACCTGCCATTATTATTAAGCCTTTCTTCATCAACCACCTTTTTAATATTTTTGACCTAGTAGCTGGCCTTTTGCTTTCAGAAAGACAAAAGGCTTTTCTTGTCTGCTAATGAGAGAGGAGGAGGGCAACACCAGCGACCTTCTCATACAGAATGACAATGCTCAGGTCCCAGAAAGATGCAGAGGAAGAGAAAAAGATGTTTACCAGTTTTTTCTAAGATGCACGGTATACTTGGGCACCGCTGAAAACACTATTAAGAAACAAAGGCTTCCTAAAGTTTACCTACCCCGTTCTGAAGCTCTTTCTCAGCTCATTAGTTGAAAAGTCTTTATAGATGTGAAATATTGCTTTAATTTTGATTTTAAAAGGCTAGAAACTAGAATTCCTTATTAGGGAATGATAGGAGATAGGTTCTTTCAGGACTGAGTTAAACAGAAGCCTTCAGAAGAATAGAAAGGGGTTGGTTCATTCCCATCTTCATGTAAATTGAATTACAGGGTTTAGTAAGTGAAACAGATCATAAGATAAACCCCGCAGAGGCCAGGAAGCACTAATTAATGCCCACAGTGACTAACTTTTCTGAAATTGGTCTTTAATCAAACTTTGCTCTGAAAACAAAACAAGATACTGTGGCAGCTTGATAAAAGAGATGCATCACCAAGGCTGACAGGCCCACAATCAAACCTATACTAAAAATAACTGTTTTGTCTACTAATTTTCTTTCAGATGCTAAAAAAATGCATGAGCCACAATCTAAAAAGACTTGTGTAGTTACTCAGCCAAGTGACTCAGCTCTAGAAAAGTGAGGGTCCTGTAAATGTTAATGCCCTCCCTGATTATGAGTGAGCCCTTTTTCTTTCCCACACCCTTCTGTTGAAACAGAGGAACAGCAGAGAGGATTGTGAGGCTGGGACAGGAAGAGGCTCTAGATTCCTTCAGAGCTGACCATTTTACACCAGCTGTCCCTCTCCTCTTGCTGCCGGTGGTGCAGAGTTCAGGCATCCTGACTGACTTACTGGTGTGGATTAAGATAAGCCAATCACTCATTTTTCTTGTATCTCACATGAACAGTAAGGTCCATGACTGCCTTTTGCAACTTCTCACTAAATCTGAGAGCAGGAGTTATCAGTATGGCATGCAGGGAACACAGCTCATTTTCCTCATTTCTTTTCATCTGCTCAGCTGTAGGAAGAGTTGCTACAACTCCTGTGGGTACCCATCAAGCCTAGAGCAACTTTCATTATGTTTTCACTGTAGCCTGCTCAAAAACATTGCTAGAACTTTCAGGTTTGGGATAGATTCCAAAGGGACAGGAAGTCCACTGCACAAACAGGACTAGCAGTAAAATGTAACAGAGCACAAGTATTCTCTTTATAGCAGATTTTCCTCTTGGCACAAAAAAGACACAGAGCTGTTGAAGCAGGTCCATAGGAGGGCCACAGAATGGTCAGAGGAGTAGAACATCTCTCTCCTGTGAGGAAACAACTGACATAGTTGGGATTATTTAGCTTGGAGAAGCTCTTGAGAGATTGTTTATTGGCCTTTTAATATGTACAGGAAGCTTATTAGAAAGATGGGAGAGACTTTTTAATAGGGCTTGTAGTGACAGTGTACCCCTTATCCAAGGGGAAATGTTAAACTTTCCCAAGGGGAAAGGTGTTAAACTAAAAGAGGGTAGATTCAGACTAGATACAAGGAAGAAGTTCTTTACAATGAGGGCAGTGAAATACTGGAACAGGTTGCCCAGAGAGGTGATTGGTGTCTCATCCCTGGAAACTTTTCAGGTCAGGTTGAATGAGGCTCTGAACCACCTGGTCTGGTTGAAGATGGCTCTGCTTATTGCAGGGGAGGGGAGTGGACTAGATGAGCTTTTAAAGTTCCCTATTTAATGATTCCATTATTTCTCTTGGTGAATGCTCTGCTGGGTGAAGTGTTGCCCTCTTTCTATGTCCAAAGTGACAGAGTCCTATCAGTCTGGATCCTAATTACCATATCCTTCACAGATGAGGTTGCAGTCATTTAAAATGGTACTGCAGAATTAGGAAAAAACTGAAAGAGGATGGCTAACATTGGCCTTAGTGCTTCCAGTACAGGCTGTATTTTCATCCGTTAGGTGGCTACTTGAAAAAGGTATTTTCATTGTTACAACTAAAACTAGTTTGTGTGAGGTGAAAGAAGTCTGTCAGTATAGATGGGTCCATGTGAGGAATTCTTGGAGATAGGATTTTATGAAAGAATTCTTTGCACATACAGACGTGCAGATCTGGCTGCTTTGGCAACTGACCAGGCATATGACTTGAATTCCAACCACAACTACCATTCCCTCTGTAATTTCCTTTTCTTTTTAATTTTGTGGTATGTATACTTACAAACAGGCCTGAAACAGTAAATCTGGGGGCTTTTTTGAAGTCTAAATTATATCAGTTACATTTTTTGTTAACAAATGTTATTGTGTATTTCACCATTCAACAGGAAAACTCATTCATCAATTGTTGTCATTGAAAGAAGGGAGAGAAATCTAGACACAGTTTAAAAAATCTCAACCACAAAGATTATGTTATTAAAGTTATGTAGCAAAGAATGCAAGTTGTTTTATAGTCACAGTTCCAAGGACTGACATAGGAAATCACAGGTTTAAAGTGGTTTCACAGCCTTATCCAAACTCCTACTGGTCATATGTCTCATATATCATGGCTATAACATATTTCCCCTGCAAGGCAACTGCTTAACTTGTATTCAGATAAATATCCTAGGCCAGAGTGACTGAAGTGCATCATCAGTATTCCATGAAGGAGCTTACATCAGTTTTGAAAAACCAGTCCCTTAAAAGTACAATGACCAACATGAAATAATGTCATCAAGAATAGTAACAAAAAGCATAAGACACCACATGAAAAGCCAAGCATTGGACTGTGAAAAATATCCATATTATGATTTAAAATCCTTACAGCTGCAGCAAAAAAAAAAAAAATCAGCACAAAATCGTATTTTGCCAAGTGACTCCCTCTTATATTCTGACAGTATATTCTTGTTTACTGGGTTTGATTTTATTTTGGATAGAAAGGCATTAATTGCAATGATGCAAACAAACTATGCAGGTTTTTTCCCCAAATGTTATATTCCACTACATAATTTTGTATTAAGAAAAATATGTGAAAAACTCTGGCCTGTAAAAACAGACTATATTTTAAAGCACAGTTTCTGTTCTTGCTGTGGTTGTACACCACAGAGACAGTCAGCTGGATGTTTAAGAAAGGGAGGGGCATCTCCAGTTCCTCGAGTTTCACCTTTTCATTGCACTGCCTGATCATTTAAGGCAGAGGCTTGTTCCAGACAGCTTTAATTAAACTATGCTGTGAAACTGTATATAGATCAATGGAAATGATCCATAACAAGCTAATCATGTATTTAACAGTGTTCAGTCCAGTTCAATCACCTTCTAACATTTCTGTGGCTTTACATTCATGTGGCAAAGCCCTGAATGTGTATATGTATTTTTAATCCATCTCATTAGTGACCATATGCTTTGGCTTCAAGGGAGACAAGAACTGTCTGCAATCTGCCAGGGATTTAGGGACATCAATAATTTGTGAATAGTCATGTTGGTACTGGTCGAAGGGTTAAGTGTTCTGCACACCAGGGGCAGATCTTTTGGGACTGGAACTCTTAGTCAACTGTTAGGAACCTGATCCCTTCTGATGCATCTTTTCAAAGTACATGCTGCATGTCAAATCTCTGCAGCAGAAGCAATGGAGCTTTATTAGCTCAGGGATTTCAAAACCTGCTCTAAGCAATGTAACAGTATCTTTTGGTTAAAAAGTGAAGGAAAGATAGCAGTAATATGAAAGTGATTTTTTATGTACTGGGCTAAATGTGATCTTCCTTCTTGCTGCCATTTTCTTTTTTGCTACCATTTTCCTTCTTCATATGAGCTATTAGATTACTACTCCCCTGCAGATATACAGTGAAGCAAGAGTATGGGAACGATAACAGGGACCTGATTTTGAAATTGTGGATTCTGTGGCCTCACCTGATACTGCCTGAATCCTGCTGAGGCCAGTGACAGCAAAGATGTAAAAATCACCTCCTAGTCTTTTGGAATGACCCTTTAGGAGTCATTTCAGAGCACTGTTTTTTCTATCTAGTATGAAAATCACCTTTAAAAATAATAGCTTAGACTCTTAGTCTGTGCAATGTTATATGGAAGGGCTGCTAAGTCAGCATGAGAGATCATCAAATTATTGATTTCAGTATCCTGTCTTCACAAAACAATGGCAGAAATAGATGGTAATGCCAGAAGACACTGAATAAATTTTGTTCATTTTTAAGTTTTAGTTATGTCCATATTCCTCAGCTGTACAAAAAAAAAAATAGCAGTTCAGGAAGACACCTCATATGGAACCTGCTCCCTGAATTTCTATGGGTCATTTGGGAGCAGGGGTATCCATCTTGCAGGATGAAGTTCATCTGCTTTGAGCAAATTCCATGTACTTAAAATCATAAAATCATAGGATGGTTTGGCTGGAAGGGACCTTAAAGATCATCCAGTTCCAAACCCCCTGCCTTGAGCAGGGACGTTTCACTAGACCAGATTGCCCTGAGCTCCATCCAGCCGGGCCAGGAACACTTCCAGGGCTGGGGCATCCACAATTTCTCTGGGCAACCAGTTCCAGTGCCTCACCACACACAGTAAAGAACTTTCTCCTAAAATCTAATCTAAACCTACTCCTTTTCAGTTTGAAGCCATTTTCCCCTTGTCCTATCACTACAGTCCCTCTCCATCTTTTTGGTAGCATCCCTTTAGGTACTGGAAGGCCACAGTAAGGTCGCATTAAAGCCTTCTTCTTTCCAGGCTGAGCAAGCCTAATTTTCTCAGCCTTTTCTCACAGAAGAGGTGCTCCATCCCTCTGATGATCTTGGTGGCCTCCTCTGGAGTCTCTCCAGCAGGTCCATGTCCTTCCTGTGCTGGCACCCCAGAGCTGATGCAGCACTGCAGGTGGGGTCTCACAGAGCAGAGCAGAGCAGAGGGGCAGAATCCCCTCCCTGGCCCTGCTGCACACACTGCTTTGGATGCAGCCCAGGACACACTTGGCTCTCTGGGCTGGGAGTGCCCATGGCTGGGTCATGTCCAGCCTCTCCTCCAGCAGCACCCCCAAGTCCTTCTGGGCAGGGCTGCTCTCCATCTGTCCATCCCCAGCCTGTGCTGATACCAGGGATTGCTCTGACCCAGGTGCAGCACCAGCACTTGGTCTTGTTAACTCATGAGAATCCCATGGAGCCACCTTGAGCTGTGTTGTAATGGAAACAAGGACATAGATTTCAGGCAGCATGGTATCTTCCAGCTCTTCCTGTTTACATGCTGCATGCACTGGTGTAAAGGCACCTCAGCTGGGCTGTTTGCTGTGTCAGCTTCATAGAGGAATATCCCTTA
Source organism: Buphagus erythrorhynchus (assembly GCA_013400855.1). Taxonomy (NCBI): domain Eukaryota; kingdom Metazoa; phylum Chordata; class Aves; order Passeriformes; family Sturnidae; genus Buphagus; species Buphagus erythrorhynchus. Next base: position 84,248 of record VZTT01033556.1, on the reverse strand, counting down.
ATTTCTCTGAGATATTTCCTTCGTGTTTCCCTATTGACTTCTGTTACCTCAGGAGTCCCTGGCTGGTCTCCATAAAACTGCAAGTGTGCTGCAATGTGGCTAGCATAATTAGTGTGGACTCTTACAGTAAATGAAAACATCCACAACGCACACCACTTGTTTGCTGCTTGATAATCAGCTCGTTTTGCTTGTACTTAAACATTCTGTATCAGGGCAGTTTAAATAACTGTAAGACTGACATCAGTCATCTATAGCCTCTATTAAACATACAGTAAACACACTCACTGTAACCCTTTGTCCTTTACTTGTTTTAGCTTTTAAAATCAACTTTTATAAGTATGGTGCACAACCAAGCAAGCATTCCCATAGTGATATAAAAGGAAGGACATTTTTGGAAATCTTTGTATTCAAACAAAGAGTCACATATTCAGAAAACACTCATGACCAAGGCTCTTATTTATCTAAAAGCATATTTTGAGTGAGTAAAAAAATATAAATAGTATAAATATAATTTCCCATCATTAAAAATATACGATTAGTATTGGAAGATTTAGAGTAACTTATTATAGCAGGTAAAATACATAGCTGTCAATTTTTTTAGTTTGCTGTAATTGCACAGGTTGCCACAGAATTACTAATTGTGCATTGTCTTCCATGAGACAATTTTACTGTTTTAGAAAATCCAGTCTCTGCTTTTTAGGGGAAGTTTGCATAAGCAGACTTTAATCCACAATTTTTAAGTGTGTAAATATGCACATCTAAGTTGCACTGCTTTCATATCAGACTAATTGATTTGTAAATACAGTAAAATATTTAGACAGATATGTCCCAGATTTTTATCCACATTTCATTTATGCATGTAGGCACTGGCAATAGAAAAGGCACTGGTCGTTAGGAGAGGTGGCTCTTCCTGGTTGGCAAGAAAGTCCACTAGGGCACATTCAAATGTAAATATTTGAGGCTATTTTGGCCACCTCAAACCCACCAAAGAATGGAGTTCTATTTCCAGATAGCCCCACTTTAAAATTCTCCCTTCATATGGAATACCTGCACTTGTATGGTAGCTTTTTGCACTGATTCGCAGCTTTTAAGCCTGTGCATAAAACACTGAAGTCTAAAATTGTATTTTCACAATTTTAATTCATGAAAAAAAGAAATGCAGTTTTAATAGGGTGGGATCAATGATTTTGAGGTGGCTTGTCTTAACACCTTCCACTTAATGCCTTCTGAGTAAGGATAGCCATGAAGTTTTCTGAAGTCAAACTTTTCAAGAAAAATGCTAGTTGATAGTTAATTACTGGGTCACTGCTGAATATCTGTAATACAGAGAATGAGTTCCTTTTTACACACCAGATGAAGAAGTCCTTTGAGCTTTGAGATGACTGTTGATCTTTGGCTCACCCTTGTCCATCTTCACCTCCAAAGTCAATGATGCTAATATGAAAGGAAGCCAGCCGAATTTCAGAGCACTGGTACTGTCTTTGCAATATTTTGTAGGCAGCATCGCCATTATTACATTAATTTATGCTACTGCTGCCAGATAAAAAGAGGAGTTTTGGCTTCAGTGAATACAATTGCAAAATTCCTGTTTTATCCTGGATGAGGTAACACTTTGACTGAACTGCCTATTCGCAGTTTCACAGGCAGTGACGCCAAAAAAAAAAGCTCTGACAGTCTGCAAGTTCTGCCCTCTTTACACCCTTTCTAGCCAAGATTGCTTAGTGTTATAAAGAATTGCCATAATCCCAGAAGCTGATGACAGAAATAAGTTATTGAAACAAGAACCTTTGCAGGCTATACCTTATCATTAGGAAATGTGGGTCATTCAGCAGGTTTGCGGTAGTTTTCTTTAGGGTTCTGTGTGGCTTGATTTCTAGCATGTTCACTGAGGCTGAGCACAACCAAGAATGTCTTGATGCCAAGTTTAAATTTTCCATTCTTTACTTTTCTTCTGTATTCTAGTTAGATCTTCTCAATCATTAATTCTATTCCCATAGTGGACTTCTGAATTTGCAAACTTCTTCCACACATACCAGTCCCTTTAGAGCTTCTTGTAGCCAGATCCTGTATTTTTAGCAGTTTGAATTTTACTGTAATTCCAGATATTCAGTCATATATGTTGCCATTCCTGGACTTCCTCCATTATGTGTCCAAGATGTCATGCATCCACTGATTACAAATTGAAATGAAGTTCATAATGTTTTTAAAAATGGCCCACTTTAGCTTCTCTTTTGATTGATGCCCTGCAATGGGACTTGAGAGAAGAGTTCCATTCACAGACAACTATGTGCTGATCATCCAAATATCAAAAATAACAAAGAACTGAATTTCAGCTGGCCTTTTGGTATTTTTACTACCTGCTCTAGTTCAGTTCTCTGTATCTGTAGTCAACAGACCACTCACTCACTCGAGGTTGAGAAATATGCATTTAATTGTTTTGCTAAATTCTGGCCTTAGGCGACAAAATTAATCTTAATCTCAAATTAGTCAAAAAGGAGGTGGGAGATTTTCCTTCTATTTAAAGTGAGAATTTAACGAGCTGCATTTCACTTCCTTTTGTTAATTGCTACTCCACAGTAATTTTCAGAGAAGTATTTAAAAATAATTCTTAAGAGATAGGATATTTAAGACAAGGAGGATTCATTAGTTGTTTTGTTTCTATTTTAGGACTGCAAGAATACCTTGAGAAATATTTGGAAGAGAAGACTCCAGCTCTGATTTTAGTACCTGTGGTGGATTTACCCGACAAAGATGTTATTCATATAATATGCTGGCTAAGCTAGCAGTTTAAGGGAGATGAGTTGATATCAAAACACACATACATTCCATCCAGGAGAAAACAAAGAAAAGAGTTGATACTAACTCCATTGGATACTTTCATGGAGCAATATTGTTTGATTTAAGCGAAGTTGTATTGCCTTGTTAATGATGCCTCGTGATATGTAACAGAGTCAGGTTTGTATGGAAAATAAAGTTTTCTTTTAAAAATAATGTACTTTTTTCTGACTTGTTTTTAGATGTCTGCAGGTTATAGCAGGTGATTTTGGGGAGATGCAGTTGGTCTGATCACATTGGTTCTTTGATATATTTAGGTGTGGTTACAATACACCAATTATAACTTTAGATCATTTGGATTGAGGTGAAACTAGAATATTACCTCCAATACTGTTTTAAGGACTGGATTCCTTTCAATTCTATGTTGAATTTACTCACTTAGGGCCAACTTACAAAAACTTTGTTTGTGGCCAGATTTTAACCATTTCCTAGCACCCAGAAAGAATTATTCATAGTAGTAATTAGGATGCACATTTTAGTGAAACAAATAATGGAAATTATGACCAGACAGTAGGATTTGACACCTTGCTTTCTAATCCAGGGGTATTTTTGTGTTTTATATCTGGAAGACAGCTGTTATTAAAGAGCTACCAACATTCAGGTAACTACCAGCTACCACTATTCACAGCTATCATAGACCCCGAGCTTCAGTTTTCTCCAGAAAACCAACAGGAGTTTTATCACTGCTTTCACTAGAACAGGCTCAGACACACAGGTGAAGCTCCTGTCAATTTCATTATCAGTGATATTTTACTCATTACATCAGGTCAGTATAGAAAAGAAAGCCTTTTGGACTTTGCTTGGAGCAGTAACGCACTGCAGAAAAATCTTACTTTCAGACAAAGGCAACAAAATTACATCTTCAAGAACGAGTATCAAACCTTTGCCTTGTCTATATTCTCCATCTATATATTCTCACTGCTTCTCTTCCAGAGTGTGAGCACTGGAGCTAGGAGACCAGCACTCCAAGTTATTCTTCTCTATCCTCAGCATATATCTGAGATACCTCCACAAAAGCCAGCTGTATGACAAGACATTCACACTGAGGTGACAACGAGGTGGACTTCACACTCCAGTTTAATTATCTTACCCGTTATCAGAAATGCACTTGGCAGCACCTGATATAAAACAAGAGACTAAAGATAAGAGGATCTTCCTCTGGTAGAACTTCTACATGTCCAGCATACTATCCTGACCAATATTTGAAATTAGAAACTGTTAAATGTTGTTGTTCCTTACTATTGCTTCCAATAATGTAGCAGAGCTGCCATCTTCTTTAGTAAGAGTTACTTTTTTCACAGGTCTTTAAATGTTTTTTAAAGGGGCAAAGGAAAGAGTTTTTCATATAACAGTGTATGAATAAATGGTTGTTTTAAATTTCTTAAGGAAAAAGGGATGAATCCGTTAACAATACACTAGTTGATTAGTATTCAGGATCATTTTTAGGTTAGACTTAAACATATTTGATCCTTTCCCACGATCAGAAAAGGACTCGTTAATACCTGGATATGCCTGGTTTATTTGAATTCTACTCTTTTAGAAACCTAAATAATTTTCTCACTTCTCCCTGAAAATACCAGTATTTTACTTGTCTCAGTGTGGAGTGTCCATGGGCCAGAGACACAATGGACTGTAAGAGAAGAAGAGAAGATGTACTTTCAGAGAGATAAGGATGAAGCTTATTTTTTCATTGATGCCTATGGAAACCAAAGAGATGGCATAAGTTTCACTGTAGCAGTCATTTTTTTCACTGTGAGTTTAAAAAAGATACTGAAATACGTTGATCTTAGCTTTTGTACTGTACTGGATACTTTAAGGTGGCAAGATATTTGCTCCTAAAGAAATCAGCTTTTCCTGCAACTCTTCTTCAACATGAATCTACAGGATTCATGACTCAAACTAGCCTGCTTTTTTCTCATTAGAACTGCATTGAGAAATGTTAACAGAATGTATTGGTCTGAAAAACAGTGTGATCTTTTATTTTTCTCTCAACTGAAAGCCAACCTTTTCCTTTTTTTGAGAGAGAGAAAGAGAACTTCAACAGGTTTAAATTGTGAATACATAAAAAAGAACAATTTGCTGACTTTTTCTTCTAGAGAGGCTTCAAACAGTTTCTGAGTGGTGTGAATGACTAAAACTATAAGCTCAGTCTACACTGTTTTAAGTATGAACAAGGCCATTTGTGCAACATTGATATGCAAAGTAGGTGAGTAAAGTGTTGTGCCATAGAGAGGTCTAAGACTTTTATGACAGAGAGAAATAGCACCATTTTATCAGCCTTAAGCTGCTGTACTTTCATCAGAATTACTGGGTCCTACTATGAATAAGATGTTTCAGCAGAGCTCTTTATGACTTTCTTTGTAACAAAGTGGTAGCTGAAGATGTGAGGTGGGGAGACGGGTACAGACATGCACACACACACGGACATACACATGGTTAAGTGAGAAGAGGGAAAGACATCAATGCTCAAAATTTATAGATACGGGGGGCAGGGGGGGTTGTGGTTTTTTGTTATGAGACTTTTTTTCACAGCAAGCTTAGTGGAGTGATTACCCCAGCAAGTTTTAATCTTGAGACTATAAATTCCCATATGTGCTAAGACACTGCTTTTGAGGACTTTGTATACACACAAGTTCTTCTGTTTCTCTGATTTTTACTAAGCCTGCAGGAAAATGTTTTGTATATTTATTATGACACAAAATGTTGGCTTATTCCAGCACCCCTTATGTTAATGGCTGGAAAAATGTCTTTTAAGATGTAACCCAAAGTTTTAATTTTTAGTTTCTCTGCTTAACAGGTGTTAGAGTATGTCTTGCACGTCTTCTCTGCTTCCTTTTTTCCCCCAAAAAGTAATCTATGTCTTGTTATAGTTTCTGTGTCCATAAAATTTTGTCTCCTGCCTACTTTTAAAAGTCTCTGTATATCAATTTCTTTAATTGCTTGAAACTATGAACCAAACGTCTCTGTAAGACCAAAACTGATTTAGTAACTTTGTGCTGTAGTCATTTCTAAACCCAGTGATGGCAACAGTACCAGTGAGCCTTTACAATGCACATGGCTAAGCTGCTATAAAGGCACCAGAGCTGATCTTCCTAAATAGATTTTAAAATGACATTGAGATATTTTAAGCAGAGATTATTTAATTTTTTTCCCCTGTGTGTTTTACAGTTAGGTAATTCGGGAGCTGATTTGTTACAGCATGGGTGCATCTTTCCTCTTAGCCTTCAGAAGTCTGATGAGTACTGGAAGGAGGATGTCTCCTGAGTATTAGAGAGGTAATCTGAAGCAGCTCTTCTCCTTCAAGGACATCCTGTTCAATCCATTATCTCCTGTCTGTGTGCAGAGTCTAGTCTATCAAAATACAGTGACTGAACAATAATTTTATTTCAAATAAATGAGTGCATTGGTTTAATAAAAGATTTCTACTGCATGTAATAGTTCTCTAAATGAACACTGAAATCCTAAAATACAGAAAGTTTTCATGTGCCTTAGTTAAATCTTTGTTATTTCTTTCAGGATAGCTTTCCTGAAGCAAACCTAGTTTGTTGTATGTATTAAAGTAAAACTGTTCTGAGATCTCTGGAGTACTAACTGGCACTTATTATTTAAGTAACCTGCTTTTACTATTATAAATGTCTGGCATTGAGAATACATATTAAGAATACTTGACAATTTACTAATTTATGATCTTTTTACTTGTATTTTAATATTTCTGGCAAGCCAGCCTGTGTTGATGTATTAGACAAACATTCAAAATACAGACTTGAGATCTTGAAAGCTTCTTTTTTTCAACTTTCATCTGAACACTGAATATTTTTGACCTATTTTAAATTTTAATTTGAAAAAACAGACTGGGTACCTGTGAATTGAACTCATATGTTACATGCAAGTGCCCTTTTACTGATGATTCACGGCTCACAATTTCTTGGATTTGACTTCTGTTGGATTAATTCATGTAAGATTTGCCTGCGATTTCCTGCTTTTATCATTTTTTAGAGCACTGCCTGCTTTTTCCCTACATTCCCAGTCTGGTTGTTCTGAGGCCCTTGGCATAGGTTATGTCACTGGCTATAGGTCTCCTTGCCATTACCTTGGCTCTCCAGTTCACTTGTCATGTTTAAAAAACATTTGTTGGATATGTCTGCTCATCCTCCCTCTCCTATTATAGGGTTATTTTGTGACTGTATCAATCCTAAATCATTTCAAAATGCTGTTCACATGAATTAACAGGGTTGATGAGACTTAACTGTCCACAGTACAACAGGATGGACTCAAAATAGGTCCGATTTCACATTTGCTTTTCCCAGCTTCCAGAAATTCTTCTCTGAATTATAAATGTCCCCAGTTCAGAATAAAACAATGGTTCAGAAAAAAAAGACAATCTGAACTAAATGGCATGAACAAATTGACAGCTGCCCTGATCTAGTAACCTGTTAGGGCACATGTTCAAGTCAGGAGGCAAAGGTTAGGGCCAATTCCACCCCTTTCCTGGGATAAGCATATCCATTAGATTTCTTGTGCCTTTATTTCCATATTTGTATGTTTTCTCACCCTTGTAAAGGTGTTAGCAAAGGGATGCTATGTTGTAGTCATACAACCTGCAATAACAAAAAGTTTAGACTGAGTGAGCAGCACACATGAGTGTGAAAGTAATGTTGTAGTGGGAACCAGAATGAATGTGATCACAGACAGAAATTTGCATGAGCACAATCTGGAAAGCTTTTCTCCCAGCACACTGCCTGCAGCAGTCTCAAATCACAGAAGTCTATAATACATCTAGTAACATTAATGATACATTTTACAGCATGATTCATCCCGGATGATCCTGAAGTGCTTTACAGGTCCATCACATAAAATTTTCTTGGTCCATCACTGGATCACCCACACACATGCTTGGGGCCTCTCCTGCCCAGCATGAGTGTAGACAGGTCTCAGGTTACGTTGCAGGGAAAAGAGCTCCCCCACTCTCCACAGTCCCCAAGTAGGAGTAGTTGCTTTGGCAGAAGAAGCAGTTTTCAACCTCAAAAGAACATCACCTGGCAGCCAGGGTTACTGCTTTCTGTTACTCATGAGAAGATTTGTTCTGCTTTAGATTTTGCCATGATAGAGGGAGAAAGTCTCTCTTCTGTGCTCTGTCTCTGTCGTCTTTCTGCAAATCCTGCTACTGGCAGCTGTTGACTGTATTGTCTTACCATAATATCCTTCATCCATCACGTTATTGCCTCACTTCACCAGAAAGACATGGTTTGGCTGAGCTAGAAGTTGAAGCCATTGCATTAGAGGTGCAAGCATTGCTTCCCCTTCACTGATTCCCATGGGTTTGTTGGTAGCTGCCTTGACATTAGTTTATTTTGTTGCTTATAAAAGACCAGAGGCCCAGAAGGAAGAAATACATTTCTCAGATGTAAGAGTTATCTCGTTACAACAAAGTTCAGTCCTACTCCCACACATACCCAACCGTTCTGCAGCAAGACCCAGATACATGCAAATGTGGAGCCTTTTGTAACTGAAGCAAATTACCACAGCTCCAGAGCTGGATGTGTTAAGGTTCAAAGCAGGAGGTGTTAAAGGATATGAAATAATAGAAAGGAAACACAGACAAGTTACTGCCAAAGGAATGGTATTACTAGGAACTGGTGGGGAAGTCAAGCTAAAAAGGCAAACAACAGGTCTAGGGACCTAAGGGGTTTATTCTTTATTTATGGGATGTCTTTGAAGGAAAGGACCCTGGACTGCCTTCTCACTACTACTAGTTCTTACTATAAAAGATTAATGAATGAAGAACAAAGAGGAATAAATAGAGGTGCCAGGAAAGAGATCTAGAAGTGAACTTTAAAATGCATCTCTCATCCCTTCAACAAGGTAAATGCTTTGACTACTCTCACAGCATGCTTTGCTCTGGATCTGAAGGTGAGGATGCCTGAAATGAGGGTAATATGTAAGAGAAGCCACCAGCTGTGCACCATGTTAAGGGACATTTCTCCTGGGTACTGCCACAGGGAATGTGGTTAATAGGTCTTGACTGGAGAGCTGTAGCTCATAAATGTGCTTCTCATCTGTACTCCTTGATCACGGTGCTACAGTGTACCAAGATGTTGATTCAGGACTCATCTTCATTGTTATGGATCTTGCATAAAACTAACTATTTAAATACTGTAAGTCTGAATATCTCTTATTGCAGCTCAGATTAGGCAAGCCAAATGTGATTCTCTTTATGCTACAGTCCCCAGTGCAGACAAAAAGCTTTCTCAGGTTGAGATCCTGCCACTCACGTAATTATTTAGAGAAAGACAGCTCCACTACTTCAACTCCAGTACTTCACAAGAGGAATGGAAACATTAGGAAAAGTTTTTTCTTTGATGTAGAATATGCTGCCACTTTTTTGTTATTAAAATAGGAGCTAACTTTAAATAAATAAAATTTTGCCTGGAGGCTTCTGAAAACTAATGTTGTGTTTTGACAGTGTCATTTTTCTGATTCCTGAAAGCATTATGTGCGTTAGCTCAGGAATTCAGCATGATTTTTCTTCTATGCTACATACACTGAATTAGTTTTTCAGCTCTGGGTTTTATTTGATTTCTCTCTCACACAGGCAGTGTCGCATCACTATGCAACTTTCCTACTTGACAGCACCCCCCAAATTTGGGTTTTCTCCTTTTTAATGAACAGGTGGATCAACACCCTGTAAA
>VZTT01033556.1:35775-55105 GCA_013400855.1 Buphagus erythrorhynchus | reverse complement strand
TGTATGTTGAGCATATACTCAGACATTGCAAGACTGTGGATGCGTACTTTGAACCATTCGCATACACTGGCATTTAAATTCTAGTTATTTTTAAAAATATTAATATATCCACTCAATGACATTAAATCACCCCTCTGGTTTTCAGATCTGCCTGTGTGCAGTGCACAGTGGAAGCAAGTCCAACCCTTTCCAGAGGCAGCCTTTCTGCTACTTCACATAATGTGGGATCACTTGTACCTGTGTAAACATGGCCCAATATTTTATGGAACTACAGTGCTTTAATTTACACTAACAACAGCTGCTGCATGCATACAGCTGGGGAGATCTCAGGATATCTCAGCTTCAACAGCAAAGTAGGTTAACTCTGAGCTGTTTTCTTTTAACTAGTAAAACAGCAACAATCAGCAGCTTCATGCCTCAGGCACACATCACATACAGACACATGGGTTTAAATTCCAGTTTTGCCAGTTGCAGAGCAGAGCAGTGAAGTGCGATTTTTCCACATCCCCTATGAATGTCTTAGCTATTTGCTTGTTCAGGAAACAGGGAAGTCTCACTTTACAGTGTCCATCAGGAAAAACAGATGCTTGACATGAGATAACTTCACCAAAATGGTTGTGTTAAAACTGATAGATGAGTCAAAAAATAGTTTTAGTGAATGAGTATTTTTTAATAAAAAGGTGGTTTCCTGAGGCAGTTCTTGACCAGTTCCACTAATGTAAGCTTTGCATAAGCAAAATTCACAAATTTTTGTGATATTATAATATGTTAAAAAATGTAATTAAATTTATACAAAAACATTTCCTGATGGTATCACTATAGTTTCATAATCCTCAGCATGCAAACTAACACAGCACTTAACCTCTCCCTTTTTGAAAGGAATTTATGATTACATATCTGGGAATATTTAGAAACATACAAAGTTTCTTTTTGTTTATTTTTTCTTTCCAGTACATAAGTGAAATCTTCCTGGAGATAATGATACCTGGAAAGTTCTATCAGCTAAGTATAGAAGGAGATGCAGAGGAAAAAAAAAAAGATATGTGATTGTAAAGAAAGGAGCACTAGTCAGCCTTTGATCACGATACTAAAAATCTTTATTAACTATGTTCCAATNCATTTTTACGGTGGCAACATAAACCTTGCCAAAACAGGAGCTCATAATGGAAGTGCTAACACAACCTTAGCACGTCAAGTGCAAAGAGTATAATCAAATTTAAAAACTATTTTATCTCATCCATTAAGTGTATTGTCACAATCTGGCTGTTCAGCAGGAAAATAGATGATGACAGCATGCAAGCAAAATAAATCAGGATCAATTGATGCTGTTTGTTATATGTATTTTCTAAGTTTTAAGAATAAAATACAGTTTTCAGTGTTGTATTTTTTTATAAATGCTGCTGACTGATGCTGAAGCAATCAGAAAGTTGTGTTGCAGTATACATTTTCTTGTACATCTTTCCCCTCTCAGTACTAGAAGTGAACATAATGAGAAGTTGCAATACCCAGGCTGGAGAGAAAATAATTTCATTCTGTGAGAGAGTTTAGAAATGTGTCCTTTACTTTACTTGAGTGCATCAAAACAGTATCCTAAGATTTTAGTTTCATGCTCTTCCAGGGTTACATTTAACTTTGAAATTTGCCAGGTTTTTTCTGAGGGTTGAATGATTTGTAGCACCAGGTCTCATCATGCTGTGTCTATGGACATATGCACCTAAACATCTTTCCTTTGCATTTCTGTGATTACCCTGCAGTAAAGTGTTTTAAAAACAGTGTTGAATGCCATGGTCATACATCACAATGCTCTGCTGTTACTGCATGTATTGCTGGATTTATGATGTTATGCACTGTTGGACACCTATCAGAAAACGATATCATTTCAGACCATGAGTGAAACTAAATAGTTTCTATAAGTTTTCTTGTTCCATTCTATAATTGTTCTTTTGTTGATTTTCTTTCTCCTAAACAGTGCCATTTTCGAGGTACTGGCAGGTGGCCTGGAGATCTGCTATTCCTTATGGTGATTAATATAGATAGATCCTGAAAAAATACCTGAAGTTGTGCTGTGACATTAAAAAAAAGCTTCTGAAGATATGAATGAAGACATGGCTCAGCAAATATTGAGTGGAACTGAGAGGAATCCTATGGTCTACTCAGACAAAAACATAGGAGGATGCAGGACTGGGAAGAGCAGTAAAGCAATTATGAGTTGGCCAATGTTGGCTATTGCTTAGCAGGTAATTACAGCATTCTTAGTTAATCAATCATTCATCTTGAAATTAAGATGTTTGTGACTACTGAGTGAGCATCTTTTTCTCTAACTCATAAACCTGGGTAAAACATAAGAGGTTCTGTTGGTTTCTGGTCACTGGGTTCCCAGAAAGTGCTAAGGCAAGTAATGTGATACATGGAACCATTTTCCTTTCACTCCAGTTGTCAGCATTCAGTAACAGAAACAAAACCTTCTCTTTGGACTGGTGTTTTGGTTTCTAATCTTCCTATATATTGTACTGGTTTCTGCCAGGTGATTTTTAAGTGCTGAGATTGTTTATCTATTCATTGGTGGAACTTCTACAGGTTTGAAGTCTTCTTATAATTTTGAAGTTATTAAGTTGCTACTATACAAAAGATGTGTGGAAAATGTGTAGAAAAAAAAATATCACATAAACTCAGAATTCATTATAGGATGGCAAAATTGTGGCGTGCTTTTGCTGAATCAAAAACAGACCCTACATAGTGAAGCACCTTCAGCTTTTGACTTACTGAAACAAGAGTTGGAATGGAAAGTTACCAAACTCGGAGCACAGAGCCCAGGAAGTTGTTCATAACATTATTTGCTTTCTGACTAAGGGTTAAAGCAGAAGCTGGAAACTAAAGAATGCATCAGGGTTTTCAGAATAACTATACAGTTGTGATCACACTGCTGGGCAGATGAAGTATCAGAGTGAGTTTTGAAGGCAAATGTATCATTTATTCATACTGTTTGACTACGGAATCTTTTAGGGTTAGCTCTGGGAAAGAAAGTGTCTTCTTCTGGCTAACTCAAGAATGTACATTAGATGGAGACAAGTCCTAGAACTTCATGCCTAAGCCTAGCAGCTGCTTATGCTCTCAGTCTGTGCAGCGATATCAGATGACTGATGTCAAGCAAACCACGTGGTTTGGACTCTGTCCTTGAATACCCACTAGGGCAAAGATAGACAGGGATGGTGAACAGATGAAATTCAGTTTGTCATAAATGGAAACACAACTACTTACGGATTTTAAGAGGATCACCTGGAGCTCTTAGGATTTACCAGACATCCAAGATATATTTTTTCACATAAGGGACCTCAAGAGTACTTAAAGTACAAATAGCTGACAGTGTCCATAACATATGGTAAAAGGTAGACAATCTGTGGAAGTAAGGGAGGGGACCCTGAAAAATCAGCATTTCCTGTCTCTCCAATACAAAGGGGAAGTAGGCAGATGTAGGCTGGCATTTAAAGGTATTACACTCTCATGACAGTTCTGGAGTAGCCAAGGACACACAAGTAAATGTGTAGGCTGACATGAGTTATCTGTAATATATTTTAGTAACTGGAAGGCTTGGCAGGTGTGTAGAATTTACCAATTTTCTATTTTCTTCTTTTTGTTACTCAAGGTAATTTAAAGCTGAAGTCAGAAGGGTCAAGCACTGTGAGAGGGAAAATATCTTTTACCTTAATATCCAATCCTACAGATCTTATGCAAGTAAATATATAGCCTTAGAAGCCAAAAGTGTATTTTTCTCCAAGCAAACAATTTTATCCTTCCTGCAATATGACTTTAGTTGACATTAGGCACAACTATTAAATTTCAACATATTTTTTGAGTTATCAGGTAATTTGATAATTTGACAACTTGATTTGTCAAGATTCTCTGCAGTGTAGATAAAACTAATTGTATTGACAAACAGGAGTTTTTGAGCAAGTCAATACAGGGGCTGTAGTTTAAGAACTACAGTAGTTTAAGACTGTAGTTTAAGACTGGAGTTTAAGAACCAAAAGGATTTTGTAGCTCATCAAATCCAATTTCCTGGTGTCACAGGTGGTCAAGTGTTTCATGTTCTACTGCTGTTATATTTCTGGAAAAATAAACATGCAGCTTTCATAATTGTCTCACTTCAAGCTTTACAAGTTTTGCTGCTACTTAAGATTCTCAGTTTCCCTGTCTTTTCACCTACCTAGTGATCCACATTGAAAACTGAGGCAAAATATTCATTGCATTTTGAATATTCAATGCATTTTGAACCATGCATGGTTTATCCTCCACTGCTCCTCTCTCTTCAGTGAACAGGGATGTCAATTAATGTTCTCTTAAATTTATGTGGATGAAGAACCTTTTGTAATCTATTTTTTAGGATACATAATGTTTGATTTTCAGTAAATCTTATTTCACCACTATACTTTGAATCACTGATGTTTAGCTTTCCTTGCTGACCACTATTTGGTTTAATGAATTCTAATTTTGTGAAATTCACTCTTTGTTTTGAAATCAATAAACCTGAAGACTAACTTCTATTAATCCACCAGCTAATCAAAATGTTATCTGTATGTGATCACTTAAAAGGCTGTTTTTATGGCCAGCTATTCTTTAGTGCACATACCACTTCAAAAATGAAATGTAAATCAGTTCTAAAACAGAATAAGCTCTATTTGATTCAGTAATCATTCAGTATTGTCTACCACATCTGGGGATGACTGTTTCTGAATAATCTTATTGACACTTTTCTCCCAGGGAGTGACACAGACACTGAACTGTCCAGCAGTAGTTTTGACTATTGTGTTCCTAGCTCATTTATTTCTCCTCAGCTAAAGCTGTGGTCCCACAGAACTATAAGTCAGTTTAAATGTTAGATCCTTTTGTCTTTCAAACCTCCATCAGCTCCAACTACATTTAATTTTGTCCCCAGTTTTGTCCATCATCTCCAATGATGGACATCTCACAACATCTCTGGACAACCTCTTTCAGTGTTTTACCATTTTCAAAGCAAAAACCTTCGGGATTTTTTCCTCATGTTTAAGTGAAATTTCCTGGGTTTCAGTCTGTGCATCTTGCCTCCTGCCCTTGCAGTGGTGACCACTGAAAGGAGTCCAGCTCCAGCTTCTTCCCTCCCTGCCTCCCACTTCAAAAGTTATTTAAACACATTGATAAGATCCCTGCTAAATCTTCTCTTTCTGAGGCTAAATAGTCACAGCTCTTTGAGCTTCTCCTCACAGAGCAGATGCTACTTAATCATCTTAGTGGCTTTTTGCTGGACTCATTCCAGTATTTTCAGCTCTGCCTTCTACTGGGGACCCCAGCAATGGGCACATACTAAGAACATGTTTTGTTTTCTCTGTATCTGTTTTTGTTTATGTTAATTTTACTAGTTCCATGAAAGGAATTAATTTCCATTTAATGAAAGGTCATTTTTAGTTCCTGCCTCCCAAGGCATACATATACCTTGGAATTATATTGCACAATTTAATATTTCAGTGATGTAAGGAATACATTATCACTCAGAGGCCACCTAAGCTAGGAAATGGCACCAGAAAGTCAGAAAATCAGAAACTCAAAACTCACATCTTAGACACAGCTCGTGCAATTTTATATTGCATTTTAATTTTTCACTTCTATATCATCAGAAATTTCTCTTAAATTGAAACAAATGAATCTACAGGAAGGAGGTGAAGAGAAGGGGAACTTTCTATGGAGTATGTCAATCTGTAGATTAATTAATACATTGATTCCATTTGAAAGCCTGAATGTACCTGTCTTCCCACTGAGATACCCACTGTGCAATCAGTGGTAATTTAAAAATCAATTGCTCTTCTGTAGTAATTAGGTTTGTCCATTTAAACAGATAAAATTGATAGAGCCTGCAACTAATTTCAAAGCAGGGATTCTTAAGGGATTGTAGAGATTAAGAGCTGTGAGCCAGCAATTTGTGGGTTTTTCACTCAACAAATGAACATCTACATGGTTTGTGTATAAGTTTCAAGTACATTACACCAGATGAGAAAATTATTTTGAAATATACTGCTAAACAAAGCATAATATATTGCTAGACAAAGCCAAAAAGTTAATAAAAATTATTCTTAAAGGTACTGAAATATAATTATTCTTACATCTCATAGAATTAAATGTGCTGTCTTTAAAATTTCATCATAGTCTTTTGAAATTTCTCTTTATTTTCCCTATGTTTTTATAAGTCTAGCTGAATAAATTTTACTCTTCTCAAAAATTTCATTAAAATTGTTTTCTGTTTTGAGCATTTAGAGAGAGAGAGAGAATTTATGGAGCTCTTGACACACAGTGTTTAATCAAATAAAATATGATACTTGCGCTTGTAGAATACATATTTCTGAGATTCATTAAACAACTATCTTCCCTCAAGGCAATTCATTGTTATGCACCAGAGGGCTTTAAGATGGACTACTTCTGGATAAAAAAAAAAAAAAAAAAAAAAAAAAAAAAAAAAAGCAGAAAATAGGACAAGAGAAAAAGGAAGAAACCAAGAAACCTAAGACTAACATGAAATGCATATTCACAGTTTTAAAAGCCTTTGCAATTTACTGCAGCCCTGAGGTGGCATTAATTGACACATTAGCAAGTTATATACTGTGTTATGTGTCTATTTAGCCTATAACACAATAAAAATAACACCAGGGGAATCGCTGTAACACATTGCATATACAGCTTGTGTTTAAAGTAGGGAACACCTTACGAAAGCAGACAAGAGCAGATAAATGATAATGTGTTGCAGTTAACTCACAGGTTGTCCTTGCAACTCATGTAATTGAATTGCCAACTGTCAGTTTGCAGAGGCATCTTCACAGTACTTTAAGGCAAAATCTTATACTTCCTAAAAATTAATGGGAACAGAAATTTATTTGAATGAGGTCTGGTTTTCCATATCAATAGACTACAGCCTATACCCACAAAAAGACTAATGACTCATTTTCTGTTAAAATTGAGACTGAGATGCTAATATCTACTCCAGATAGTGTGCCTTCTACAAGAAATGGAGCAATATGCATCTAGAAAAATAACATTGAAGGATTACATAACTTATGTTCTTTTGTAAAATTTTCTTTCACAGATGAAGGAACAATTCACCATTTCAGGATATTGAAATTCAGCACTAGCCAGTGAAACTAATCTATTACACAATTTTTTATTTAAGGAAACTTTAGGAATTCTTTCATTGTTTATTTTTTACATTTCATTTTCTTTGAAAAAAAATTATTTTAAAAAGGATCTTGCATGTAACACTACAGCTATCACTAGAGCTAATTCTGTATAACTTCTAAAGTGCCAAGCTAGATTACAATCATGCAGATTGTTTCAATATGCTCCTGGTTTATTATCTGTTAAATGTAACCTTATCTAGATAAGTAAAACAAGGACAATACGTATACCAAAGCATGTATATCCTGAACATTCTGCATATTCTTAGCATGTAGAAAACTGCTACGAATGTTAATATTAGTGTGCAGGGAGAATGAATAACATCTGGGTGTGGAAACATCAGAAAGGAAAAACCAGCTGGAGAATAGTTACAAGAATGGTGTGTATCCACAGCACCTCGATTAACAGATCATCAAGATCCCAGCACGTATCTACCTACAGCTTCGAAGCACACAAGACGAGGCAAAGCACAGTGAGTGAGATTGCAAAGCGCAATGACCTGCTAAAGTGGGACAGGATTGTGAAAATAAGTGTGGTCAGGTTACAAAAAGACATATCCACAACCGAGACGTGGGAAGAAGGCATAAGTGAATAGCTGAAATCAGTTTAGATTTAAAATAAATCCACTTTCCACTCCTAGGAGGTCTTGCATTGTTGCTACAATGTTGCAACATGATTTCCTGTGAACCCTGCCTATTTTTTCTTTGGTGTCATAAAAACATATAATTGACTCCATGTGTTTGCAGCATTTTCTACAAAAACATATTGAATTAATTCACCTGTTTTGTTATAACTGGGCTAGGACTGAATTTAGTATTTTTTGGATTATACTTTCTGGTAACTTCCAGAGCTATACAAGAAGATTCTCAGCTGGTATTCATTGCAACAGCATCTTTAAAATCAAGAGAGCTACAACAATCTACACCAGCTGTGGATCTGCTATACTAGTTTGTTACCAGGCACATGCAGAACTCAGCTGCTTGTGTGCTTGCTTCAGACCAGACCAGAGGTTTCATGAGCAGGCTGCTAAGGCTAGATATACTTTAAAGTTAAAGAAATGCTTTAAAAAGAAAAAAGTATATATTCAGGTGATCTGCAGTTATTAAATGATGAATAATATTTCTGAATAGCTTTATGAGATGCACATGGCAATTATTATGCACTTTTTATAGCTAGAGGATGGACATGTAGAAGCCTAAGTGACATCCCTGTGGTCATATAGTGTTTCCAAGCTTTCAGCTCTAGGCTGTCTCAGTCCCCATTTTAACCACAAGATTTGGCTCCCTTCAGGGAGGTTAATACGTGACTGTATGCTACTGAAGCAACAATCAACACTAGCTAAGCTGTTTGCTTGAGCATTTCAGCTTAAATGGAAATAAATTTTGTTCTGTAGTGTTACAATTTGGTTTGTGTGCTGTAAACTAGGTCAGATGTTATTTATACCACTGGCGATGAGAATGATTTGATTTCTAACGTTGCTAAGTTAAGAAGTAGTGATTGTTCTGCAGACATTTGTTTCTAGGTATCAGAAAAGGACATTTCTAGGTATCTCAAGAATGGTTCTTCATAGACACCAGGGCCTTCAAAATTATCCTTAGGCTAGTAAATGCTGCCAACTTCTCTCTCACTGATTTATATGACATTCATGAGTAAACAATTACTTTTTTATATACACAGCAGTCGTTTGGAGTTTCCCCAGCACAGATGATTTCTACTTGAATTCCCCGTAGGACTGGGAGAGAGGGCTTAACACCCAGAGAAGAAAGACAGTTTAAGTTACTGCAGCCTTTTTAAAACTTTACTAATTTACATCTTTGATATTTTGTTGGTTCTGCCCTCTTCTGTTCCTCCTGCTAAGAGTTAGATCATAGCCTCATCCATTGTACCAAGATGGAGTCTAGGTAAAAGGACAGCTGAAAAAAATATGAGTGAGCTGGCAGTCATGTTTTTCTAAGAAATTAATGCTACATGTGCAAAATTATTTAATTATTTAATTTCAGTCTGCATGAACAAAAGAAAATAAGCAAAGCTCTTAAAAATAAACCTCTTACAAACTTTATCTCAGGGAATGACTTATTTTGTCTTCAGTGTTGCAATTTCACTCACAAAGATGGTCAAATCAATTACCTGATGTTTAAAAGGTGAGGTTTGGTGAACTATCCTTTTTTTTTAAAAGGAAAAAGGAAAGCATAGAAGACATCTACTGATCCTCTGTAATTCCTGGGATATGGCAGATACCTTAAAAAATAATAAATTTTTTAAAATAGAAAAAAATCTGCAATCTGTCTTTATGTGCTTTTGATAAAGAATTTCAGATTTGACTAATAGAGTCCATATTGAGCTGTAAATGCAAGTGGCTAAGTCAGAAGTCTAGTGACTAGAAACTCTCTGTCCCAATGGGGACAACGTAATCAGCCTCATCCATGTCCTCGTGTTTTATTAACAGACATTAATGATGAATCTCTTACACTTTGCTGTGCCATTTGGATGTTCTTTTATGACGTAGAATCACAGAATAGAGTGATTTGGCTTGGCAGGGTCCAAACCCAGGTTATCTAGTCTAACCCCTTGCTGTAGATAGGGACATCTTTCACTAGACCAGGTTGCTTAAAGCCCATTCAGCCTGGCCTTGAGCACTTCCAGGAATGGGGCATCCACAACTTCTGGGCAACCTGTTCCAGTGCCTCACCACTGTTATTTGTGCAATATTTATTCCTTATGTCCGATCTAAACCTACTCTCTTTCAGTTCAAGTTTTTTGCTCCTTGTCCTGTCACTATAAGCCTTGGAAAGTCTTACAAGCCTGGATGCAGGACCCCACTGTAAATGGTTTCTCTCTTACTCTGTATGTCTTCAGCCCTTTGCTGGCCATTCCTCTGAGATAACCTCAGCCACAAGCTGTGGCCACGAAGGGAGAGGTGACTGCTGTGGGACACGTGTCCATCCTTCAGCCCACGAGCTCCTGCGCTTGTTTGTGCCCTCTCCTGCACAGGAGGCAAACCTGTCACCTTTGTGTGACCGTGGTATTGAAGGCGGTTTTAGAATTCCCGGGCAAGCCTCACTTTCCCCCTTCCAGGTACCATCTCCTGGCCTTTTAGGCCAGTAGGTTTGGCTTTACGGTGCGTTTAACACATAACAAGTGTGTAAATCTGCCATCGTGCTTTGGTGGCAACCCTGCAACCAGCGGGAATTGGCTATTTGCTTTTAGGTTGCTGAAGTAGACAGTGTGTCTTATTTGTATGGAACAATGTGCCACACCAACAAAAAATTCATCAGCAGGGCCGGGGGCATTTTCTGCTGGAGCATAAACGAAGCCTTCCCCTCCCCTCGTCCCGGCGGCGGCCCCGGGCCCGGCTGCGGCCCAGCGGCGGCGGGCGGGGCCGGATTGCGCGGGGGAACGGAAAGCAGCGGCCCGGGTTTCCCGCTGTCCCGGTGCCATCCGGGGGGAAGGGTTTAGGCGGCAGCAATCCCGGGAGAGATGAGGAAGGTGGAGGTGCGGTAGCTGCTTCTCCAGGTCGCTCCTTCTTCGCCCCCGGTCACTGCCTTTCCCTGGGCCGAGCGCCGTCCCGGCGCGGCGCTGCCGAGNCGTGCCGGGGGGGTCTCGGTGAGCGGCGGGGCCGGGCGGCCGCGGGCCCTGCAGGGACCCGCTGTGCGCCGGGGGAGAGCCGCGCCGGGGGCGGTGGTGGTGCCTATGTGTGTGCATATGTCTGTGTGTATATGTGTGTTTGTGTGTGTGTGTGCGCGGTCTGCTGGCCGTAAGGGCCGCCTCGCCACCTGCTTTTAGGTTTCTAACTGGATTTATGCGTGTTCTGTTGCGGCAGTGTTGGTGTCAGACCCAGAGGTCTCAGGCCTCTGAAGCAGAACGTAGGTTTGTTCTTAAACCAGCCCTGCTTCACCATCATACGTCTTTTACTTCGGTTGGTGGAAGTGTATTGGAAAGTTACAAGGAAAACAGGAGAGAATGAAGGGTGTTAGCTTTAAGGAGCCATAATGCCTGATGTTGATTTCTGTGTAACTGGCGAGTGAAGGTTCCATTTCTGGTGTTATTTGTTTTCCCATTGTAGTAATCTAAACTTTTCTCTCGGGAGAGCTGGTGAGGAAATCCAGCGGGCAATGTGTTTTTCTTGGTGCTCAGGTTCCTCTCTCTCTTTGGCATGCTATGTTTCATAAATCAGCAGCTAGATTTTCACTTTCTTGTTGGGTCATTAGTGTTACTGGAGGCACCTTATGTTTCTTCACACATCTGTTATTATAATTCGATTTCTTATATAATTGTTTCTGTGAAATTATAAGCATTAATATGCCTCAAGGATTTGAAGATATACTAATAATAATGCAGAATAATCCTACCTGGCAAATTTTGAAATGTATTGAATTTTAAATTCCTAAATGACTTGTTTTGAATTACAATAACAAGTCACCAAAAAAACAAGCAAGAATATATTCTTTTGTATAGGGTCAGCTGTATGGGTGTGGGAATTTGAGAAGTGTTTGTACAACCTTCTTTGGAGACCTCCAATGCAGGCAGAGCAATCTCCCCACAAAACTTATTTGTATGCTCATTAAGAAACAGTTTGCATCTGTAAGGACAATAATATATTTGAATTCTTGCTACTGTAATTTGAAGTCATTTTCATTCACAACAATAAATGGTTTGGGGAACAGCTTATTTTTGTTTTCCTTAAAAGTGATTCTTCTGCTTTGTCTTGCAGGGGGTGTGTTATTTTTTAAAAATGCGTCTCCTCTTTTTTAACCTAAATATTCCCAGTTACTTCAGTATTTTATTTTATGTTTTGCATTTAAGCTCAGATCATTCTCAATCCTCTTCTCTGAATTCATTCATTCCAATCAGCTCATGTGTTTGACTCAATTTGAAGTGCAGTATTCAAAGCTGGGTAGACTATTCCAGCTGAAGTCTAAACAGTAGTAAGTAAGTAAGAGGAAAGATTTATATCCTCTCAAAGCTTTACATCTGTTCACTCATCCTGGTATGGATGGTAGCCTTTGGCATATTCACCTTCTGTTCCAGTTTATACTCTAGGTCTTTTCTGCTTTTCTGCACTGGGGATTATTGGATTGAAGATCTTGCTTTTCTTCTTATTTAAGTACCCTCTTCCTGATTGGTTGGTTATTTTTTTTGTGGTTTGTTTTTTTGTTTTTTTTTTTTTTTATTTTTTTTTTTTATTTTTTTTTTTTATTTTTTTTTTTTATTTTTTTTTTTTATTTTTTTTTTTTATTTTTTTTTTTTATTTTTTTTTTTTTTTAAACCCAAAACACCACAATGCAAACTTTTCTGGCTATTAAAGACTGGATTAAAATTTGGAATTTTCTTCCATCATGTTTTCATTTTGTTGTGGCTTGCTGCCATCTGTAATATTAAGGAAACAGTTAATCATTAAACAATAATACTCAGGAGGGTCTTCTCTGAACTTTCAGTGGCCTATGTAACTCCTTGATTATATTTTTCTGCATGACCTTGCAGCCAAGATTAAAAGTAGTGACAGTGTAATATTAAATTGGACCTTTGCCATAAACTAAATCCTTATCACATAGTGAGGTATGTTTTCTAAGTCAAATTAGGACAAGCTTATGTACTTTCAAGGCTAGCAGGAAGTAATATTCCAAGCTTGTCTTTTGCTCTTTGATCTTCAGCAGCAGCATGTTTATTCCTTAGATGTCCAAGGCACAGAGCACCCTGAAATAGATGCCTGTCCTTAGTAAATAGGATTTGAAAATATATTGGGGCCACATAGTAATGCGCATCTTGGCTCCTTTCTCCTTCCCTTGCATCCCCTTAGTTTAGCTTATCTGAGCCTTCAGTCTTTCACAGGGCAAGAAGATCACAGCAAGAAGCTCTGCTCTGCTTTTGACACCTTGTACTACAGAGCATTTTCCTCATTCACCAGGTAGAATCTTAAAAAATTTATAAGCTAAATACAAAGTCCCTTGTGTAATATGCCACAGCTGTCTCTTACTTTGGACTTTTTTCTTTGCATGTCACTGTAGTGTTTGAGCATTTTCCTGATGTGTAAATTAGATCTGTATGACAGTATGATAACTGAAATTCATCACTCTTTGCAGTTCTTCCTCAGGAGGTTTTCTTTCCCTGCTAAATGGAGGCTGCCTTGAGCTGCACAGAAACTCAGTATAGCAGAGAATCTTTTCTCCTTTCCTCAGCCTGCCTGTCTTTAGCTTCATGGTAGCACAAATGAGAAAGCATTTGGTGTTACACACTTACTCTCTCTAAACTCCCGGCTTTCACGTGGTATGACAACTGGGAGGAAAAGGGGGTCTCCTAAAAGTGTTGTGTTTTCTTTCATCTTCAAAAGAAGACTGAAACTGAGTAGCTGTTAAAATTCTACAGGAAAAGAGAATTGGAAAGGAAAAGTTGACTTTCTCAACTACTTTATCTAGCCTGAACTGTTTCAGTGAGATTAAGAAACTCTTCAGTGTAATGACAATCACATCTAAGGCATACATCCAAATGTTCCTTATTAAGGCCCACAGTTACATAGGAACATATCTGTTAGGGGTGGGACAATTCTATCTCATGACTAGGTTTTCTTTCCATTAAGCTTAAGAAAAATCTTGATTCACCAGATATTTTCCGTCTTTGTGTATGTTTCTTGGATCTCATTGTAACTTGCTTTAAAATGCAGTAGGCTTTTATTCTTAAAATTACTTTAATATTACTTTATAATTACTTTGAATAGACATTTTGGATATTTATGAATTTTTAAAAAATAAGGACATTATCTCTTTGTGAAATGACAGGTGTTTTGGAGACACTGAAGAAATTAATTTTTTATTCTGTTGGTATGTTGAATGAATATGCAACTTGTAATAACTGAGATACAGAAGACATTTCTACTAACTATAATTTTTGGTAGTTTGACACTACAACTCAACAAGTGCTAACTGTTAGGGTCTTGCTTTCAAGTTTGCTTCCTTCATCCCTTTTCTTTTATATTGGTAATATCATAGAGGTATTTTTATTCTGTTGCTTGTACTATGCTTGTGGACTGGAATATTTAATCTATCTTAGATGCTGCAATTTAGGAATGAATTGACCAACTGAAATTGGTCCAGAGATGATTAAAAGCACCTTTTTTTTTTTTTTTGTGGATCTAAAACCAATACTTAGAAAACCCCAGAATTTTCCTAGTTTTAAAACAAAAGGGGAGAAGGTAGACTTTGAATACATAAAGCTGTGATAGAGAACACTGACAATAACTTTGTAGTAAAGAAATGCTCAGCTGGGTGCAAGGAAAAGCTTCATGAGAAGGTGAAACTTGGAATCAGGAGCCCTGCTGAGGTTAAGGAACCTGCCTCACTGGAATTTTTAAGACTGCTTTGGAGGCTGTCTAGGCATGGGTTGGCCTCACAGTGGAAGGCTTGGGCTAGCTTTTCCTATGAATATTTTAATAACTTTTCATGCACTCAGGAGCTTGCAAATTATTTTATCTTGTTTGTAAGCCATTGAGCTGAGACACAGTAGCTTGCCCAACTGTGTTCCACATTGAAAATTAAAAGAAAATTAGAACTATTTTATTATTTCGATTTAGACTAAAACAATAATTATATGAATTATGATAATTACCTTGGTATTCATGATGACTTCACAGTATATGCGTGATTAGGTATCACAACCCTGATATTCTAGCTTTATGGTGAGATAGCAAACATAGCCTGTGTTTTTTTCATGTTCTGGGAGTTGTCTTTGTTATGGTTATAGTTTATGGCTAGTGTATTGCTCTTGCTGACTGTCTTCAGCATTTGCCATTTTGAGAGAAATCAAAATTGATTCTGCTGCTGGATACAGCTGATAAGATGCAGATACATGAATAGTAAATTTAACAATATATTGAAGCTAAGTGTTTCTCTTTTCACTAATGCTGCATTCATTTAATGTATTTCTGAGGTGCAAGAAATCTTAGTTCTTCTCTTTTTCTCTCATCTTCATAAATATTATATTTGGGAGTTAGAATTACTGCTGTAGAGAAGACATTCATTACAATAAGTTCTTATTTTTTTAAATGAATGTATTGTAGGTCAACTGTGTATTAATTGGAAAAATAGATGCATTTGTAGCACAGATGACTTAAACTTGTTTTTTTTCTGAAAAGTAATCTAGTTTTTCTGTATCATATAACTAGTGATTACTCTGTTACAAGGAAAGTATTTTAAGCTACATTAAATCAAGAGTGTGCTAATCTACATACTTTTGGTATCTTATGTAGAAAACAAGAGACAAATTTAGGCAATTATGTAGTAATATAGGCTAAATTATACTCTCTTTCTTATTGCAGGGACCAGTGGGATTTAAGAATCTCTCTCTTTGGAAAATTTGCTGCTTCTACAGCTTTCCATCTTAGTGTGCACTTGATGATTTCACTTGAAATACCTATCTGAAGAAATCAAGAGTAGGCAAGGTGTAATTACCTTTTAAAAATGTTAAAAGTTCAACATTGTGTAACAGCTGCCAAGCTACCCAAGAAAAAGCCATATATTTGTGACATGTGCTATAAACAATTTGAAACTCCATCAAAATTAGCTAGGCATTATCTCATACATACTGGTCAAAAGCCATTTGAATGTCATGTATGCAGTAAAACATTTAGGCAGCTAGTCCACCTGGAGAGGCATCAGTTAACCCATAATCTGCCTTTTAAGTGTATAGTTTGTTGTAGAAACTTCAAAAATGTAATCACTTTCTTAAAGCATCAGAAGCTTCATGATGAAAATTATGAGAATGATACAAAGCAAGCAGAAAACTATGTGAATTCTGAGCAAGACCGGGTCACTTGTGGCGTATTTCATTGTTCTGTGTGCTGGAAACCCTTTACAACTGAAGAGAGGTGGATGCTGCATCAGTGTCTCCAGTCAGATCGTCTACATGGTGCCAGAAGGAGAAAGAAGAAAACTCACACTTGTGAATCATGTAACAAGACGTTTCCATCAAGATCCAAGCTAGAAAGACACTTCCTTATTCACACTGGCCAGAAACCTTTTAAGTGTTCTTCATGTGGCAAATCTTTCAGACAGTCAACACACTTGAAAATTCATCAGCTCACACACACAGAAGAAAGGCCTTTTCAGTGCTGTTTTTGTCAGAAGGGATTTAAAATACAGAGCAAACTCATGAAGCATAAACAGCTCCATGCCAGAAATAAGACTTTCCCCAATACTGTATGCAAAGCAAAGACTCTTAAATATCCTGGACCACATAACGTGTTGGAAGGCAAATGGGATAGTTTTGAGAATGCTGATACACGCAAGGCACAGGAGAATGACCTACATGATGTGCACTCAATTTATATTGTACCTTTTCAGTGCCCAGCATGTGAGCAGTGTTTTGAAACAGAGCATGTTCTAAATTTGCACAAATGTTGTTATTCAAAAGGCAGCAGAAGTTCAAATAATGGTACAGCAGCATGCAAACACACAGTCAACAGGAAAAATAAGACACTGATGAAACTGAAACATACTGGAGGAAAGGCAACAAATTTTTCTCTGACTGACAGAAAAAGAAGGAAATCAGGTCACGCTAGAAGTCCTGACCCGGTTACAGCTAGAGATCAGCACTGTGATCAGCATGTGTCCACTAAGCCTTCCACGGACTGCCGGAGCAGGCGTGACATGCACAAGTCAGTTGGTAATCGGATGAAAAGAGCGTTTGCTGTGCCATTACCTTGGCAAGAGTACCCACAACCTCCTGACTTGGGCAGTAATTTAAAAGGTGTGCTTCCTGGTGAAAGCATGTTAAATGTCGATGGTTCACTGGATAATAAAGATGATGCTGTATATGGTTCATCAAATGATAGTTTTTTTGGTAATCCACAAGCACTCCACTGTGCTTTTTCATCTTCTGCTAAAAATACACATAACAGACACAAAGTGTGTAAATGTGACAGATGTGAAAAAATTTTTCCATCTTCATCCAAACTTCAAAGACATTATCTTATTCACACGGGACAAAAGCCCTTTGGCTGTAATGTTTGTGGGAAGACGTTTAGACAGTCAGCTCACTTAAAAAGACATCAGCTCACCCATACTGAAAAGAGAGCCTGTAAAAGCCCTGTTTGCCACATAGAATTTGAAAACCTGAACAAACTTTTCAATCATCAGGGAGATCACACTGAATTTAAGTCTTCTCAGCCTGTGGGTTATTCAGGTTATTCTCAAACACCTTCACAGCCATCTGGCTTTCAAGAATTTGAGCTGATTCAGTCAAACCAAACAGCTGAAATCAAAGTTGAAATTGAGTCAGGGGATTTTGTTCTTGACACCAGCAGTAGAAACCCACAGCCGTATTTGTGCAGTAAATTGTTGGAAACAGAGCAAAGCTGTTACAGCTATTGGCATGATTTTTCTGAAGGTACTGAAAAAAGTAAAGCTGTTAACAAATTATATCAATGCAGTATCTGCTTTAAAACTTTTAAATCTCCTTCTAAGCTTGAAAGACATCACCTAATGCATGCTGGACAGAAGCCATTTGAATGTTTAGTTTGTGGAAAAAAATTCAGACAGGCCCCACATTTGAAAAGACACCACCTTACTCACTTTAAAGAGAGCTTAAAGCTTAGTTCCACTGAGGAACAAGTAGAGAATGTATTAGTTTTATCAAAACGGGATAATGTCCTATGAAATAGTTTTTAAATTTTTGGTTGCATAATTATAAAGGGATTCTATTAGGCCAAACTATTAACTGAAGGGAATTATATTTTCTATTACAAAGATGACCTGGTGAAGTTAATTTACTGTCTTCAGAATTGTCTACTTGATATAATTTGTGAGATATGTTGAGATTTTTTTAAAAATGCAACAAACACATACACACTGCATGTCCCTTGGCTAAATTAATTCATAAATACACATTCATTTTGTATCAATAACATTGCAGCAATCTGCAATGTTCCATGAATAAGATAATTATCACTGAACATAAAATACTATATGGGAAAACGTACCACTTAAACTATCAGAAAAGTAAAGACAAAAAGGTAATTTTGAGAATATGAAGAAAAAGGTCCTTTTAGTTTCTTCTGGCTCCCCATATGTTCCAAGCAAAGGATTCTTGCTGTGTTTATCCCACACTTTAAAAAAAAAAAATTATTTTTAGATAGAAGATAGAAAAAGGGGAGAAAGTTCAATGAGAAGAATGTTGATGTGGCGTTAAACAACATTCTATTTCCTATAGGATAGAAAAAAATAACTGCTTTGTTATTTACACTTAATGTGCTTGGAGAGCTATACATAAGGAATTAGATAATATCCCTTTTTATATAAAATACAAGGAGACAGTGCTATAATATTAGGATTTATAATCAATTTATCCATTTCACCACTTCATTAACCCTACTTCCTTGTAAATCCCTTGTCTTCTCTAGCATTTTTGGCCAATTTATACTTTACTGAACTATTTTTCTGTAAGAAAAGAAGACAAGAAATTACCATTAAAGTTACAAATGGGCTTACTATCTGTTCAGTCTCCTTTCCTTCTAGCATACATAGTGAACCAGTAAAAGAAATGTTCTCTAAGATGTGATAATAACTCAGATGAGCAGTTTTGTCAGGAAGTCATGTTCTTATTACGTTAAATATAAGAGACTGAAAATTACTTTTAGCTAAAATTAAGTCTGATTTTGTATTAATAGAATATGTAGTTATACTTTTGTCTGTTGTGCCAATGGGGCTGGCAAGAAGTGCACATGCAGAGGAGCTTCATACATAATGAACACATATGAAGTTTGTTTCTTCTTTTTTGTCCTCTGAAAAAACTACCTTTTAGGATACTTTCTTTGTTATGCAACTTTTGAATAGTTGAATCCTGAAGTTCTTATTCCTGTTTTTCTATATTAACATATCTGTAAGATACATGACGTTGTTTTTAGTATTTAAACAGAACCATATTTATTTAAGTAAAATGGGTTTGATTTTTTTTTTTTTGTTTTGGAAATGATGCGAACTTTGTGATACTTGGTGAATATGAAGGGTAAAAGGAGTTTTATTTTCATACATGTTATTCTTTTCCATTTTCAGCAAGAATAAAACCAGGAAAAATACTCAGAAACAGTCTGTAGTTACTATGCTTTTGTATAACAGACAAATTCAGTATATGAATGATGATTATAGTT
>VZTT01033556.1:5017-16431 GCA_013400855.1 Buphagus erythrorhynchus | reverse complement strand
CTGATTCTGTTACTCTTTCATTGCTAACCAAAAGAATTTTTAATATAAGAAAGGATTGTTTAAAAAAAGAGAATACTATTTTAATTGGCTCTTAACAAGATGGATTAACACTTCTATATTTGTGGCATTTATTTAGTTTTTAAGGAAATGTTCAAGTATAAATATATTGTGATGTGGATCAGTGTAAACTTTTTAATTTTTTTTATCTAGGTCCTATTTCTATGGACAAAGTTCATTATTGTGAGAGGTTTATTGAACTCATGCTAGACCTTGAGGTAAGTTTTTAAATTGATTCATCCAGTTTCCAGGTGTACTTTTCTAGGGTTTAAATGCATAAAGTAATTATTAAGCCTTATTCTAAATAGGAGGTGATTATGTCACAGCTATGCATATCATCGTTTAGTAGTAATTTTTCCACCTGTAAATAAGAGGTTGTAGCATTGCATCCATATTGGGAACTGACCAGCAATGTTGATAAGCCAGCTGAATTCTTAGACAAAGCTAGGATCCTAAAGTACTCAGTGAAGTGGATTTAATTGGAATAGTGGTAATAATACTAGCAATTTCTGAAAATGTGTGATGCTTTAATCTGGTAGGAATAATTCAGAATTATTCTTCCCAGTGCATAACAGGTCACTTAGTCTCTTTTGTGGTGTTGTGTTAAATCCCAGAAAGCAGCAGTAGTTTGAAATGCAAACTATTCCTGTTTGACTAGAGTTCATTGTTTAGAAGTACCAGGTCTGGTGATCTGCAGTTTGTTAGAGTAGTAAGGCGTGGAGCAAGGTTTTGTGAAATTTTTCAGCAGATACCAAGGACATGAGACAACTTTAAGCACCACAGTACCAGTATTAAAAGGCATTCATTTACAATTTCTTGCATGAGTAATAATTTATTTAGAGTAACTACAGATTCAGAAGACATTGTGAAATAAAACAGAGTTTTCTGAAACAGTATCACTGGGAGCTTTAAAATGGCTTTGTGATGAATTTCTACAGGCTGACTGTTAAATGAAGTAGTCTGTGCCTGTAGTTGCAATAGATTGAATAATTTAAATTAGAGTTTGCTGTCTTATGTATGTAATATACTCTGGTAAAAGAAAATATGTTGGAAGGAACTAAAGTCCATCTGACTTAAAATGCTTAGAAGCAGCACATTTAATATTGATTCTCTCTAAGTATTACAGAAAGATTAGAATTCAGACAGGTTATAAAGCCTAAGTAACTGGAACAAGCAAATGAGAAATTAGCTGTAAATCCTTAAGTCTTTTTGCCTTTGTAGCATGTGCTGTGCTAATGGGCTCTTTTTACTTGTATAAAAGCCTTTTTCAGAATATTACTGTTTCATATTACAGTGCATACACTGCCATCAAAACTGATGATTTGGTAATTTGAAAGTAATGATTCAGTGGAGACTTCTTAGGGTTTTATGAGTTTGTTTTTGTAATTATTGTGCAGGGCAATCAACATTTTCTACTACAGATCCTTTTATTTTCTTCATCTTAGTTCTAAATACCATGCTGATGCTTTTTGACTTTCTAAATTCAGTCTTTAGAGAAGAGCTAATTTTTCTCTTAAATTGTTGTGGTCTCTTACTGTATGCTGTTCAACAGTTGCTACATATAGAAGCTTAATCTATTTACATCGAGGACAAAACAACTCTTATTTTGTTGTTATTGAAGATTTGAAAAATACTTGAGTATTTTGCAAAGAAGAGAAGATGTCCTGTCACATTTAGAAGAAACAGTTGGCAATTTTAAGGAGGACAAGCTTAAAACTCATCAAATTAGTGTAGAAAACAGGCATTTAAAACAATGCTGAAGCAGTTTGACATATCCTTTGTAGCGCACAATCATTATGTAGACACTTAGTAGTAGAGTAATTGATTTATTTGATTTACTTTTTTACTGGCAGGATGAATTCTCACTAATGGCAAGTTTGTGCCCTGCTCCCTGTTACATAAAGGACTGTGTTTGTAGCAGCTTACCTGCATAAACCCAGTGTCTTGGCATACATAAATACTACTTTAATACCTCTGTGAGGGTATTAGGTATGCAAATAACTGCAGCAATCTATTTTAATATGCCTTCTTGAAATGGAAAATTCTGAGAAGCCAGGATTTCTTACTTTTTGAAGAGTTGCTTGTATTGACATGATGTTATTTACCACAGGCTTTGCTTCCCACACGTCGCTGGTTTAATACAGTGCTGGATGACTCCCATCTTGTTGTTCACTGTTACCTGTCCAGTCTTGCTAAAAGAGAGAAAGAGGGTCATCTCTTCTGCCAGGTGAGATACAAAGTTCTTGAAAAAACTTTTTCACTCCCTTTGTTTCTGAAGGCTGCAGTTGTTTTGTTTTTTATTAAAGATAGGCTTTTGTTTGGATGCAAACTACATGTTTATTTAAATCTTTCACACAGTAGTTTTTTCTTACCTGTACCTACGTGTGTGACTGCTCTTATATTTCATGGCATTACAGGATGGCTTGTGTTGGAACAGACCTTAAAGATCATCTGCTTCCAACCCCCCTGCCATGGACAGGGACACCTTCCACTAGATCAGGTTACTCAGAGTCCCATTCAACCTGGTCAAGAGCATCTCCAGGGATGGGGCATCTGTGGGCAACCAGTTCCAGTGCCTCACCATCCTCACAGTAAAAGGTTTTATCCTACTGTCTAATCTGAACCCGCCCTCCTTCAGTTTAAGGCCATTCCCCCTTGTCCTATCACTATATGTCCCGTGAAGAGTCCTTCTCCATCCTTCTTGTAGCTCCCTTTAGGTACTATAAAGACTGCTATAAGGTCTCCCTGGAGCCTTCTCTTCTCCAGGCTGAACAGTCTTAAATCTCAGCCTGTTGCTACAGCAGAAGTGCTTCAGCCCTATACTAAACTCCTCTGGACACTTTCCAACAAATCCATGGGATTTTTTTGTGTTGGAGACCCCAGAGCTGGACACGGTACTCCAGGTGAGGTCTCACAAGAGCAGAATAATATTTCTGCTTCTGTTCAGAAGTTCTTAAAAGTACAAGCTAGAAAGCAGTAGAGCTTCTGGCATGCTTTACCACACATATAGCAGAAGTTGTCACCACTGCATTCTTCTCTTGTTCATTTTGACTTGCCACTGTTCTGCAGTGCAGCTGTTTTTCCCTCCTATCCTTCCGTTTACTCACTCATAGCTAGTATATTGTTTTTTATGGCAGGATCTGAAGATCTGTCCCTTTTCCTGCATCTCAGCTGCCTTTCCTGCTGCTTGCTGTTCCCCATCTCTGGCACTTGTTCATTTTCTCTGAGGGTCAGTATTGATGGAACACAAAGCCAGCAGCACATCTGAAAAATTTTCTTCCTCCAAGTTAAATAATCTCATTGAAAGGTAGGATGAACTTCAGGGCTGCCGTCAGAAGAGGGCAGAAGGGCACAGGGCCTCTCCCTTTTGGTAGCAGCAAGCTGTAAGTTGGGTTCAATGACAGCCTCTGGTAGATCACTTTACTGTGATCAGTTTCAGTTTCAAGTCCTAGTATATCAAGACAACATATTGCTTGTGAACTATACTGGAATTTTGATGGCTTGCAGATGAGATACCTGACAAAAGCTATTCTGTGCATCAGCCAAGTATAAAATTCAGATACCACTCCTTAGTCCAATTCTTCTAGAACTTTAGGAGTTTTTGTTTGTGCATTTGTCCTCTTGAATTGTGGTTTTGTTTGTAGTAGGGTGTCTCTTATTGTTAATCCACTAATTTATATTGATGATGTCTCAGCTTTTAGATATGCTCAAATTCTACACTGGCTTTGAAATCAATGATCAGACTGGAAATGCTTTGACAGAGAATGAGATGACTACAATTCACTATGACAGAATTACTTCTTTGCAGGTAAGCAAAGGATGAAGTGCTTATGAGTGATGGAGGATTTGGTTTTGCTGTTCTAGTCTAATTTGCATCTGGAATAGGCATGAGGTTATTTCCCAAATCAAACCCCTTATTTTCCCTATTGAGTTGCAGGAATAGCTTTAACTTGACTGCCTGTACCATATTGTAGACATGTAATGCTTCAGTATGGTGGATGTGACTGTGAGTAAATAATATGCTCTAAACAAAACTTCAGCATTTTGGACCTTGTGTTACCAAAATGAGCTGTTTCTGTTAACTCTGTTGAGGAGGGAAAGCAGATTGCTGAAGGACCCTGTGGCAATGCAGTAGGTGGCAGCATTTCCTCGAGATCAGCATGCACATGTGCCTGCAGTGGTCCCTTGTACGAAAGAGACAAAGTAAATTCATTCACACTTTTAAAAATTGTTCACATCAGTTTTAACAGAACAATTCAAGGAAGCATGGTTAAGTTAAACTTACTCCTTGCTTTTCTTAGTTGTCTGCAAAGCTACATATCTGCTCCTTTATGTTTTATTTTAATGACAGCAAATGCTGATAGAGGGATATATAAGAAAGCTACTGTGTCAGAAGTGGAGGAGTAACAAATAGATGGTGTGAAGAAAAATGGAGATTTAATCTGGCTTGTATTTCTGTCTTGGTTAGGGTTCATAGTGTGGTTCGTGTCATGAACCAGAAGAACGTATGCTTTTTTCTAAGTATTTAAACTGTTATTAAATAATTTCATTCATATGCTTACATCCAATTTTCATGCATGGATCTTTTGTAGAGAGCAGCGTTTGCACATTTCCCAGAGTTATATGACTTTGCACTCTCAAATGTAGCTGCAGTAGATACTCGTGATGCACTGCTGAAGTTATTTGGACCTCTTAGGTAAGTTATCAAATTGAAATTGAAATTCTTGGTTCTCAGTATGATTAAATTTAACAAATTTCCAGCATTTTTTCCTTCTGACTTCTCATGTGCATAACCAGTAGTTAACATCTAATTTATTTGGTTTCTTTTTTTAAACTCTGTTTTGTAGAAGAACTACAACAGAAATCATGAAAGCATGCCACTCTATTAACTGTACTATATTGTAAATGCTGTGAGTAAAAGGATAGCAGTATATATTTTGATAAAGGCAGTGTGTACTTTGTTTAGTTCTGTGTCAGGTCTTGAAACAATAAAAAATATCCACCCCTTGCCGTGTTTATTGTAGGTGAGAGGTTCTGCTTAAACCTTATACACAAACTTCACTCAAAATCCTGACCCGTAATTGTTTCTCTGGACAGCTGGAGTTTTCTGTAAGGGAAAGCAGCTGCCCTAAGTGCAGTCTCTCTGGTTTCAGTGTGACAGAGGCTTTTTTTTTCCCTTTCGCTGTGCAGCTCCAACGTTCTCCACCAGGTGGCGTCATACCTGTGCCTGCTGCCGCCGCTGGCCGAGGGGCAGGACACGAGCTACGAGAAGGAATTTCTGCTGGAATTGCTGGTAAAAAGACAAAATATGCTTCGTGCTGCTTGAACTTCTATTGCAAACTCAAGGCATAGCTACATCCATCAACTACACTGCAGTAAAGCAGTGATTTAGAATGTTTTCTGAACCACCTGTGAACCACAGCAGTGTTATAGCAGTAATTTGCATGTTAAGATGGGGTTTAAAACCCTATAAATTAAGTATTTGAAAATGCCTATTCATAAATATAGTTTCCATAAGAAACTAATGTGTGTTTTTTCAGTCAATAAGGAGAGTCTTGGAAATGGTTTTTGAGTTATTCTAATAAAGTTTTTCTCCCATTTAAAAACAAAAAAATTCTGCTGAAGTAGATCTAGATATTCAGTACCTATTTGGGCCTCAAACCAATTTGAAATATTGTTTGATGCACATCACGATTGTTTGGATATTCAAGGTCTACCAATATTACTGCAGGCTTCTAATCTGATAACAGTATTAGAATAGCATAGCTATCTTTTTAAATCTCTTTCAGAAGTTTGTTTTGTGGTCGTTGATTTCTTTAAAAATTGTTCATGTAGTTTCTAAGGTTCAGAGAGCAGTGACATGATGCCTATGGATGCCCTGGAGAGATACTTGTTCAGATAACATATTATAGTATTGGATAAATTTTGTGTCCCAAAGAGGAAATAAAGACTGTTACTGAATGAGCAGTGTTAGTTAGGTACTGACCATATTTTTAATAGAAAGTATGGTACGTTTTATTTGAAGTTGATTCTCTGCTGAGCCTTGACTCTTTTCAGTTCTGTTGTGCCATTTTTGGCCTGCTGAATGGCCGAATGATTGTTTGATTCTAGTACTATGGCTAGTAGTTGGACTATGTGTTTTTTCATCTTCTGATGTCACTGTGTGCGTTTAGTTATATTAACATACTTAATTAGAAAAATATTGATGGAGAAAATGCAAGTGACCACCTTATGAATTATTGTCTATGTTGCAAAACTGTCTTTTTTGTTCCTTTTTGACTTAGAGAGGTTTGAAATGCTTCCTTTCTTTAGGTTTCCCGTCATGAGCGACGAATATCTCAAATTCAGCAACTCAACCAGATGCCTCTCTATCCCACAGAGAAGATTATTTGGGATGAAAATATTGTACCAACTGAATATTACTCTGGAGAAGGTATGATTAGTAGTTCAGTAAATGCTGCAATAAAAAAAGGAGTTCTGTTTATTATATTTATTCTGTCCAAGAAACTTACACATGGTACTTTGGTGTCTTCCAGTATCTTAGAGTAAGATCAGGGGGGTCTTTTCAGTTATGAATCAGGAACTCTTGAGATTAAATTGTTAGCAAACATTTAGTGAATTTGAAGAAAAATCCGAAAATCTGTTTTTACAGAAAGATGTTTATTCGCTTCTGGATAACAAATGTACTGTACTACCACCAGCTGAGGCACAGGTAAGGTGAACAAGGTTGGAAACAGAAAAGCTGGCTGTGCTCTGCACTGAAGTATGTTCAAGAAAGCCTTTCTAAAAAGGGGGAAAGGTGGTAATGGGAGGAAATTAACACTACTTGTCTTACTTCTATTTCAAGATAAAAGTACACATAGTCACTGAAAGGTGACTGCTTTGAGAACCTAATGTGCTCATGAAGGAAGAAAGTGCTGGTATTGCAAACAGGAATCATGTAATTCTAAGGTTTGCAATAAACAGCACACATATTTTTGTTTAGCTACTTTTAAAAATTGTTGTTTTAATGTAGATTGTGAGAAATTTTATTAGAAATGTGAAAAATTTAATTTGGGATGTGGCAGTTTGAAATAAAAACGTGTGTCTTCAAAGACTGATATAAAGTTTGTTTCAGGTTTTAGCAGCCAGTATTCCACACCCTTCACCATTTCATTTTGATTTTAAGGTTTTTTTTTGCATAGATGTAAGCTGTAAGTTCAGCTGTTTAGCATAAATTTGTCTTTTTGGATAAATTTTCTGTGAAACAAGGATTAATGAGAACAAAGAGATGACCCCCTTCAGATAGGCAGGGTTATAAGCAACAAAGGATCTTTTCCTCACAAGATACAATACAAATGTCATCTAGGCATCTGCCCCAAAAGGGGAAAAAATATTTTTATTTAGTATGATGCAATTTGTTAAAAGCTGATTCAGATTCTTCTGCTGATGTTGTTTAATCTTTACAAAAAAAAAAGGCAACAAAAAAAGAGACTGTCGCTCTTTCCCCCCAAAAAAACGCAAACCAAAGCAAAGGGAAAAACCCCTGAACTGGGGAGATTGCTGTAATTTCTAGGAAATTTTCTAGAAAAAAAAATTCTAGGAAAGTCTTTTTTAAAATTTTCTTTTTTGTTTCAGTGAACAGCCCGTAGGTTGTTCTAATGCTCTGAAACATTCAGATTCTTAAATGCAGGTCAGGGCAGCTCTACTGCCATTCATTCTGTTTTGGGAAGTTGACTTCTACGGGTTACAGTGGGGGCAGGAAGGGGGAGGCAGGAGGAAAAAGCAGCTCATCATTATGACTTTCTAATAATGCATTAAAGAAATTTTTTTAATGATGAAATCTAATTTTGTCAAGTAACACTGGTTGCTAATGGAAACATTTCCTCCTGTGGTGAATGCTTTTGAAATTATGGTATTGATGGTGCTGTTGTAAAGTATTTCTTTTGCTGTCAGGCTGTTCCAAGTATTTTTTTCTATTTTGCTTCTCTTAGTTTAGTTTACACTTTCTCTTTTTTATCTCCATGTATTCTCCCGTCCCGATTTCAAACAAAATAGTATTGGTTTTGTGGTCTTCTAAGGTTTTTTTTTTTGTGTTCTTAAAAGTAATTAAATAAATTTGATCTAAAATTTTTGTAAGAGTAATTTAACCCAGGAATGTTAGGAATATTGTTTCTATTTCCTTTTAGAAAATGAGGGAAAAAGAATATCTCTCTGATGAATATTGTACATCCTTAAAGAGGTGTTGCTTCACACCCTGCCCTTTGCACATATAACTAGCTTTACAGGACAGGGTTTCTTACTTGGTGTGTTGGGAAATGTGTTAAAGTATTTTATCACCATCAGGCTTTCTACAATAGAAATTTCTGTGTTCTGCTGCCTTTCTTCACTGCTGTTATAATGCATGTGAAAGTCAATATGTAGTACCTCTACCAGAGAAAGGTTTCAACAATGATATTGCAAGTTTCAAAAGCAAGATGCTTTTACAGCTCTTAAACATAAGTATCAAACTGGAATAGTAATCCAGTAATGTTAACTTACAGCAATTGTAATTACGGAAAATTTGCATCTAAGACTATCCTAAAACATTGGAAGAAGCTTTAGGACCTGTCTAGGAGTTCTAATACTCGTTGTGTAATATGATCTAATCTTTCTATGTTTTTCATTCTCATTTAAAAAACAAACGAGTAACAGAAACTTTAGAGATGTGTGTTAAGATTTGATTTCTTGACTTAAAGCTTTTTTCTACATTAATGGTTTTCATGACATCTTATAAACATAAAGCATGGGAATAGGACAATTGTTGGATGTTGCATGGTTTTTATTAGTTTATGAGCCTTTTTCATCATTATTTAATACTAACTTAATTGTTGCATTTCCAAAGACCATTACTTTGCTGTGCATTTGATTTTCTTAAACTCAATTTCATTACAGTCTGAATACATTGGTGGATTTAATATTTAAGTAGTTCACTGTATTACTGCTAAAAGGATGACAATTCCTTCAATCTTGTGCAGGTTCTTTTAGAGGGAACCTGAAAAATATGTGCTTTTTGGAGGTGTGTATTGATAAAAGAGGTAGTTTTTAGAATCTCCAAGGATAACAGCTAAGGCAGTTGTACAGTAAAGTGTGTATGTATTATGAATTCATAGAAACAGTATATTAATTATTTTTTTTTGTTTATACCTCTTTCCTTCTACCCTTAAACCCTTAGGCTGTCTTGCGCTGCCCAAGTTGAATCTACAGTTTCTGACTCTCCATGATTACCTGCTGAGGAACTTCAATCTTTTCCGCTTGGAGTCCACCTATGAGATCAGACAGGACATCGAAGATAGTGTCAGTAGGATGAAACCATGGTAATGTTTATGAACTGGTGCAAACCAGTCAGTTCACTTCTAATCAAAGTGTATTTAAGATTCAAAAACTGATACAGTGTGTGTATACTAAATACATAGTAACAGATGTGTTTAAAATGATTGCATAGATACTGTGGTTTATACTTACTCCTTCCCTAAGGTGTTGCCATCCCAAGGGTTGATATTTTAAGGGTTTGTGGATATGTATCCCTGTAGGTGTGTTAAAGGCAATATGTTGGATGCTAACAAACCGCTTTTGTTAAGATGAATCAGTTAGTTTTCCGTAAGTACTAAGCCTTGGCTGACATTACAAAACATGCAAACGTCATAAACTCCTCTGTTTGTGGGAGATGTTACTGAGTATTCTTGAATTTTCCATCTGCCACATATTAATCCTCTTTTGATTTAAAGGGTTTATTTGGTGTGATATCTTATATACTCAGTAGTTGCTTTTTGTTACCTTTATCTTCTGTGTCTGTGACATTTTTTTTATAATGCTAGCATAAGTTCCCTTTGTTTTTTTGAAATATAAGTCAGTTCATGTTACGCTTTGATTCTAAAATGCAGGATTACATGAATCTAATTGAACAGCACGTAAAGTTAAGAATTCTATATTTGTCTTAAAACTTACTGTGTGGTAAATTTTTCATAGTTTCAAAAAGAATTGAATCTGTTATCAGCTAATGACTAACAAAACTTTGGGGTTTATTTCTTAGGTTATCAGAATATGGAGGTGTGGTCTTTGGTGGATGGGCTAGGATGGCACAACCCATTGTCTCTTTCACAGTGGTGGAGGTGGCCAAGCCCAACATTGGTGAAAACTGGCCCATGCGAGTAAGAGCAGATGTGACAATCAATTTGAATGTCCGAGATAACATCAAAGATGAATGGGAAGGTACTTAACATACTTTGAAATAAAATGCTCAAAATCGGTGCTCATCAGAATTCATTTTGATGTAATTTTATTTGTAAGAAAGGGAGGTTTTAATCCATGATACAGATTTGTCAGTCCTAATACACTGTTTAGAAGTCAGTTACTCAAATTCCAAGTTTAAGCAGTTTGTATTTTCATAAAGTGAAGTTTGAAATAATTACTTAGACGTTCATTGGGAAGAGAATGTTTATTACTTCAGACTGATGTCACTCAGTGACCAGCTGTAAAATGCTGTTCTTTACAGGGACTGTGGAAAGTTAACTCAGCATTTTAAGTTATGTGTATGCTAAAAATGTCATGTTGAAAAGTATGGGAATGTGATATCTGTCTCATACACAAGTGGAGAGGACAGATTTTTATTTAATTCAAACCAGTGCATTTCAGTAGCTTTCAGTATGTTTGAATGTTACGAAGTGCTGACTGTACCAAATACTGGCGACGCTTCTTTTGCTTGAGGATTTGAACTTTAGTTGACCGTGTTGGCAAGTGACAAAGAAGCATGCACTTGTACTTGTATTATCAGTAAATGTCACTCCTTTCTCTTTTGTTAGAGAAACCTGATAAATGTGCTGGAGCTGCGTAGTGTGATTACAGGTCACGTAGCACAAATGCTAAAGCTGGACTGTGTGATAAATGAGCAGATACCAGTCTGGGACTGCGGATTTCTGTTAAAGTAGAAAATCTAGGGGGCTGGCAAAGAGTTCACTATGCCAGAGGTATCTATATAGTGGTGCACCTAGCTTTTTTAATACTAAAACAGTCCCCATGATTTACAAAAAATCATGTTTTAACAAAATCAAAACTGAGATGAAGAATTAATGAATTACTGCGTGATGCAATGGGATCTTGATGAAACTGCCTTCTGTTGAATAATATCTGTTGCTTAATGAGGAATTATTTGTCTCATGAAAAATACAGCATGTTTTCTGAACTTTAAAGGTGTCTTAGATCTCTGAAACTCTGGAGGTTGGAGGAGAAGGTTTAATCAGAATTTTGTTAGTGAACTGGAGAAGCAGCATTTTAAAAGTAGGATGTAGTTTAACAGGGATAATTATTAAGCAAGAACAAGTCACTGTACAAATGCATGT
>VZTT01033554.1:10796-59287 GCA_013400855.1 Buphagus erythrorhynchus | reverse complement strand
CCTGCATTTGTTTGGGCTCCACCTGGAAATCTGAGCCTATTCTCAGTAATAGCAAGAGGACTGTAATCCTACAGCTACATCTTACAATTCCCGTTTATTTTATAAGGTGATGATAGTTTAGAAGTATGGATATGAGTGCAGCCATTAATAGTTACATTTTTTGATTTCTGCATGCAAATATTATTTGTTAGCCCTGTGCTATAAGTACAAATAAAAGAGTAATCATCTTTGTGCTTTGTATATACATGCAATTTGCATTTCCTGTGCTTTGCACTGTTGAATAGTTGGCATTTCTGTCTCAAACATAAAACTGTAAGGAATGGTGTTTTGAATTCTGTGGATGGAAACAATAAGCTGTTATCAAAAGCCCATTTGGAAAAGTGCAATTTTCTGATTTTAGAAGCCAGGAAAATGCAGTTCTGGCCCCATTGCAGTGACAAATATGCACTTAGCTCCGTGTACTTTCTGTGGGAGTCAAACTGTATAATAACCTTACAATTATGATCTTTGAAGATGTTCTGCATTAAACATTTAGAATGGTGGAAGGAAACATTAATTCATAGCGGGGTGTATGTCTCTCCTTATCCATCTCCATCGATGAAGAGCTTATTTGTGTCAGGAAGCTTTCCAAATGATGGAATTATTGTGTGAACTGAGGTTCTTTCCAAAAGCTGCGGTACTGGCAGAATTGAGCCCAGCTGCATGCTGGTAACTTCCCTCTAGTTTTGTATAAGTTTTCTTGTTAGTGTGTTACATGTTCTGTACTCTAGAATTGTTGGAATATGATTAGTGAAAACACTGTAAATCTGGGGAGTATTATAAAAACCAACATACTATATCAGCTGTTGGCCAGCTAAGTGAGAAGTGGGAAATGAAATCTGTAATTTTTTCAATCATCTGTTAAATTCAGTGTTGTAAAACCATCACTCTGTGATGGTAATTGGTGGCCCATGTAAAATGGATCTTCTTCCATATCTTGGGATCTTTCTCCATAGACACTTGATGGCAAAACAAAAAAAGTCTGCTCCCTCTTGTGATCAATGAGATCAGTCCAGGCAGGGGCTGTGGGCAGGAGGGTAAGCACTGTGCTTGTTGCAGAGAGTTGATGATTTCTATCTCCAGGAGGTGTTTCAAAAACTCCAAATTTTTATGCTTGTATAAAAAAAAAATACATGGGGAATGACATTAAAAAACCCCAAAGCCAAACTAGAAGTAGAATTGGTATATGTTAACATACAGCTTGAAGTTCTGTAGGTTTATTTTTCCTCTAAGGCCTGAAATGCAAAGTACTGTGGAACCTTCCTTTATTCCACTCTGGCTCATATATATACTGGTGTTATGCCTTTTGCAGTTTGGCATAATATTGCATAGAACAAAACAACAACAACAATTCTATTTTTCAGTAATGTAAATTCGCAAATGACAGCTGTTCAGCGTGTTTCATTTGTAGATGTTAGCACCTCTGAGAATTTTCCATATTGAAAACTCTTTAATTTAGAATGTTAGCAAATGCTATTTATTGAAACTGTGTTTTATGAAGGCTCATAAGTCGTATAAAGCATTCTAGATTTTTGCAGATGCGACTTATTACTATGGAGACTTTAAAATTGAATAGCCTATGAAGTACAATTTAACACCAGTTTCTTTTGTCACACTTTGTCAATCAAAATACCTTCAGAATCTGGTTTTAACATTAATTTGGTCATAATAGTAGTCTTTGTACTTGGTTATTTTCAATGTTTAATACAGTTTATATTGTGAAATTTCAAAGTATTTTATTGTTATTTTTAAAGATCATAGTTCTTTTATTAGAATTTTCTTTCTCCTGGTTTATAACAATCTAAACTTGATGTACTGCAATGCACTTCTGGGAAATATGCCAGCAACTGTGGGGTTTAGTTTCAGAATGGCTATTCATAGTTCATACACGCTTTCAA
Organism: Buphagus erythrorhynchus; assembly: GCA_013400855.1. Taxonomy (NCBI): domain Eukaryota; kingdom Metazoa; phylum Chordata; class Aves; order Passeriformes; family Sturnidae; genus Buphagus; species Buphagus erythrorhynchus. Next base: position 57,350 of record VZTT01033554.1, on the reverse strand, counting down.
GTGTTTGAGTGGATACAATCCTGTTTTCAGAGCTCTTAGTAGCACAGTCTTGGCCTGATACACAAAGGCATGTAAAGACAGAGTCTGGTAGCTGTAAACATAAAGTGCAAGGGTCCATGTTAAAAAATAAATGCTCAAAATAGAGCCTAGTCTTTCAAGTCATTTCAACCCTATTTCAAACTAAGACATGGGTTTCAAATGGGGAGGTTGCTCTTATGTAGATGTTGTACTTGCTTAGATGATGAAATTTCATTCTAGTTTTTCAGAGTGACACTCAGTCATTTCTCATGTCTGTTTTGTCGGGTTGCTCACACCAGCACCACTGCACTGTCCCCCTCCCATCCTGTGTTTGTTTTGGATGGAGCTTGTTTTACTGCTGGCAGTTAATAGGGCTTGTGGGCACAAGGCCTGCAGCTGAACAGCTTCAAATGCAGTGAGCCCTTGAGGGGCAGCATGTAAGCAGGGAGCATTTGAATACTGGCCCTGGCACAAAGTTCCTCTGTAGGCACAGCTGGGACATTTTAATTCTTGCTCTGTGATCACCATCTGCAAAATGAAGTAATACCTGCCTACCTGTCTCGTAGGAGCATAGATAATTGACTCATGCTTGTGAAGTGATAAAGGAATGCTCTGAATGCACTCAGAAGCCATCTGATCCACAAATATATGGGGAATTGTAATGGAAAAACCTAAAAATATTAACAACTGTCTTCACGTGTAGTACCATAACTCCTGGAACTGAAATGAGGGATGTGTGTCATGATGGTGCTGGAGCCTCTCAGTGTCCTCCCAGTGACTTTGAGAAACTTGAGCCCTTCCAAACACAAATGTATTGCTTCTGAGAAATATTTTTTAATCCCCAATGCAGTGTCTTGCTTGTTTCTGAATGCTGTCCAGTCCTTAACCCTGGCTTCCTTTGGGATTGCTTGGGCTCCTGCCTCATGCAACTGGCCATGCCTGCAGCACAGCAGCAACAACAGCTGGCATGAATTTGGTGAACTCATTGGTATTCAGTTGTAACTTTAAAAACAGGAAAATCACCTCTTTTGTCAAATTACACACATTTCATGGCAGGACTTTTAACAAGATTTCAAGGATGCTGCTCTCTTTCATAAAATGAGATAAATTAGCCCCCTGTTGTGTTATGTTTACTAAACCCTCAGGACTATTACTGTATGCTTTTTGTGTGTGTGGCATAAAACAACACCATATGTATTTTATTTCTTTTAGAAGATAAAGGGAAAGAAAAACCCAACAGTGCAAGTCAGCAGTCCAATACAGAAGTGGATGGTTTTCTTCCCAAACCTGGAGTGGCACCTGCAGCACCTGCCTCATCCTCTAAGAGCACGAATGGAGCTGCTAACACAGTTACTGAGTCAGAAGAGGAAAAAGCCAAAAAACTACTTTACTGTTCATTATGCAAAGTGGCTGTGAATTCCCTTTCACAACTAGAAGCCCACAATACAGGTGAGTATCCATATGGTACAAGTCAGTTGTGTGTTAACATTTTTAAACTTTAGTATAACAAGGTGGTAGCCACACTTCACTGAAGCATCTTTTAGTTAAAACTTACAATACCAAGTTAAAAAACCAGTCCTGTTAATAGCAGTTTCCTGTGTGGTTTTTGATATTCTATTAAAGCACTCTATTTTTTTTTAAACTGTCCTTTATGTACTCTCTAAATTTTTAGTTGACAAAATCTCTACCTTCACACTGAGGATCACAGTATGATCACAGTGGTTTCTATAACACTTAAGGTTTCTAAAATGTCAATGTTCTCTCTCTTTCATGATTTTTCATTATCATTTCAATGATTTTTTCATTATCATTGGTATCTGTTATTTTGCTGGTAAAACTTACAGTAATTTTCTTGTTATTTGATATTTGATATTTTTTATAATTTTAGAGTGGGCTCATTAGGTTTCCTAGATGTCCTAGAATCTTCTGATTGTTGAAGATTAGGTATGTGTCTTTTTTTAGGCCACAAGCAGCAATCCCTAATGTGCTCTGTCTTTGTATAGTGTGCTGGTGATGTAAAGCTTGTTAACAAACCATTGAAGCTGGTTTTACAGCTGTAATCCATTCTTGAAATGGGAAAAGCAGCCATTTCTTCCAAATCAGAGGATATTTATTGAAGTATTCCCGTTCCTAGGCAGGTTTTGAGGGGTTGCTGTGGTTCCTGTCCCAGTGTTGGCTAATACCCTTTCCTGCTATTCACTGGCTCTGTGGAATCTGGCAAAAGATAAAGCAGCAAACACTTTGGCCATTCAGCCACACGTGGCAGTGAGGTCCAGCATGCCTGCTGCTCCCTTTTTTGCACAAAGCCTCCTGGCTTATCCTTAGATCAAGGATGCAGGAACTACACTGACCGAAACAAGAGCGACCATTAGTCCCAGTCTGTGGTGACTTTAACCATTCTGTTTGGAAGATAAATGTCACAAAGTCCCAAGGCTGAGGGAATATTTTGTGCTGCTGATCATGAGCTCACCTGCATCTCCTTGCCCATTAGGTTCCAAGCACAAGACCATGGTGGAAGCTCGGAATGGTGCTGGTCCCATCAAATCTTACCCTAGGCCTGGATCCCGAATGAAGGTGCAGAATGGCAGTAAAGGCTCAGGACTGCAGAACAAGACGTTCCATTGTGAAATCTGTGATGTCCATGTTAATTCAGAAATTCAACTTAAGCAGGTAACTTGCATGTATCTGGAGCTCTTTGTTGGTTGAGGTTTAATTGCAGTGTTGTAGGTGCAGTGTAGGGCTGTGTGAAGAAGTGTTAGTGAATACTGAATGAACTTAGTATTTCTTATCTGTCTTCCCAAAGCTGTTTCTAAATATTTCATCATAGGTCAAGTTCACCTAATTATTTCAGTTGGGAAAATGGGCTTAGATTGTTGTAAAAACAGAGGTGTCAATATAAATGAATGACATAGAAGATCTCATTTAAAAGTTTTTTGTGGTTCAAGATAGATATTTGAACTTTGTTCTCCTGACTATAAGAAATTCTGGGTTGAGGTTCCCAGAATTCATCTTTTGGTGCTGTTTTCAGTCTGCTGGAATAATGTTTAATGCTATGTGAGAAGAAAAACATAAATCTATTGGTTTGGGACAATCACCAGTAGGGTAATACTGTAGATATGTCTGAATTATGTAGAACAACATTATCATTAACAGTGTGGCTGTTGTGTGCCCGTGGAGCTGTTCTCTGTCTGAGCCAATTAGCCTTGGGTTCAGAGCTGTGCCCATACAAATGCAGTGATTCTGATACCCAAATGGGAATCTCTGACTGGATGGTGCTGTGCTGCATGAATGTGTTCTCTCATTCCCTGTTTTTCAGTTAGCTCTAACATAATATTAAATTGCATGTGTAGACATATCCCTGGGTACTGGTTCTTCCTTCAGCTAATACTGAATTATTTACACAACTGAACAGTATGAGCAAGATGAAAATTTACCTCTTACTTCTGAACGTCCCTATGACCTAGTGATTACAGCTCTGCCTATTTTAAAGCTCCTCAAGTGGAAAAATGAAATACTAACCCAAATATCAATAATTTGTAGAGCCTGTCTTGAATCACAAAATATGCTGTATTTGATTAGTTTCTGATTCTCTATTTGATATCCTCCAAATTATTATGTTTAATTTAGCAAAACTCATCTTTGCTCCCTCTAAAGAACCTACTTTATCTTACAAACAGGGACCTAGGCATATCCTGCTGGTAAATCAGTTTCAAACTCAAAACTGAGAAATGTTTAAAGAGCTAATTAAATGTGAGGATATTTATTTCAGCACATTTCCAGCCGAAGGCATAAGGACAGAGTTGCAGGAAAGCCTATGAAACCTAAATATAGTCCTTACAACAAACTGCAGCGCAACCCAAGTATTTTAGCAGTAAGTATTTTTATTTCTTTTCACTGTCTGTGTAAATTTGTGACCCTGGGGACTCCCACTGCACAGAGACAGGAACATGACAGACCTGACGCTTCTGCAGCCTCTCTTCCCCTGCAGGCTGAGTCTGCACAGGAATCAGATTTGAAGATTGTTATGTATTCTGTCTGCCTGGTCCAAGGCATGCAGACAGCACTGTAAGTGTTATTTACTGCTAGAAAGAAGGGAATAATTAGTGGAATGGGGAATGGACCATGTGCCCCGTGGAAAGGTATTGGCTCTGCTGGGTGAAGGCTCTTCTCTTTGAAGGCAGCAATGGGTATACTCTGCCTTTTTGCATACCTGAGATAAATCTAAGTTATGATGGATGCAGTCAAGGAAAAGGACATAAGATGCTAAGATATAAAAATACTAGTGCTTGTTCTCTGCATACAGCAAAACAGAGTGCTGTGTGGATCTATCAGTTGGTGCAAAAGAGCCATCAGGTGTTTAGGAGAATTGACTGCCTGTATGTTCAGGCCATGTCTGTCACTGGATATCTAACCACTAGCCAATCCCTGTCACACCCACCTGCATTGCCAGGAATACCCCAAGCTGGTCCTGCTGATCATCTGCAGCTGGAGTTCAGGCTGGCTTTAGCACAGCACAGTTTATATTTATTTGCTCATGACACAGCCACTGTTCATTAGAGAAAAGTTCTTGCCACCTATGGCACAAAAGCAAGTTTACAGGTTGAAAAGAGACAGATGCAAATGTGTATGGGCAAGAGAAAGCATGTGAAAAGCCTGTAAATACTAAAATATTGATATTTCTTTGTAATTGTTTAGAGGCAAATGAAAATGCTGTAGGCTTCCTCTGAGTCTCCTCACTTGATAGGTTATGCCCGTGCTAATCTTCTTCCCTTGTAGAATACATCATTTTATCATCTATTGCATAAGGAGTGAGCACCAATTATAAAGGAAAAACATGAGCATTTTTGCTTCCACGATTGAATGATTGTAGTGAAAACAGTGAGAGATCTAGATCTGAGTGTATATATTTCTGATTAGTTCTTTCACCACAAGCACCAGCAATGCTTGTAGATCATAAACTGAGACATACATATGTATTTCAGAAAAAATTCTTTTTGGTATCAGTCTTAAATAATATTTCTACTTTGAACAGAGCAGACCTGCATTGGAAGGTGCAAAGCTGAGTGGCCTAATACAACCTTCCCATCTTGTCCACTCTACTTTTATACAATTCATTTTTGCAAGTGGAAAATGTGACTTTTGATATTGAAGTCTTAATCGTGGGGGTATTTTTAATATTTCATGCACAGTTATAATTTATATAAAGTTTCTCACTTGCAAGTTATGATTCCTTCTAAACATCAGTGTGTTGGACTCTAGACTCAAGAGATTTGTCTTTAAATATGGGATTTGGTTGCTTTGATTGCCCTGGAAGTAAGAGGACAGTGCAGGTAACATTTCTAAGCAGCTGGTAAGAGGCTTCTGTGAGAAGCCACAGTGTTCCCTGTGGCAGGGTTCACTTTTTCCCTCGTGTAAAAGTGGGCGTTGGGAGAACTGTGTTTACATTGCTTTTGTGTGTGTGTTTTATTCCAGGCAAAACTCGCATTCCAGAAGGACATGATTAAGCCACTGGCACCTGCTTTCCTGTCATCTCCCCTTGCTGCAGCTGCAGCTGTGTCATCAGCTCTGTCCCTCCCTCCCCGGCCCTCGGCATCCCTGTTCCAGGCAGCAGCAATTCCGCCAGCGCTGCTCAGGCCGGCCCACGGGCCCATCCGCGCAACGCCTGCCTCCATACTCTTTGCACCATACTAATTTATTCATCTGAAAAAGAGATAACTATGGCCAGTACGAAGGGTAAAGGAAAGCAGGAAATGGGTTGAAATTTTAAAGTGTTTCTCTTTTGCAATGCCATCCAGCATGACACCTCATCCAACCACGTCATAAAATCCATCACTGACAGCACTGCATTCTGGAGTCTAGACAACTCTGTCTTCTCTCTGTCTCTATTTTTTTAACCAAAACGGTGTGATTTGCTTAAGAATTAAATTGCTCATAAAATTTATACCATTAAAGATTCATGCATCTATTCATTTTTTCTTTTTTATTTTTTCGATTTATATGATGCACCTTGGAATCAAGGAACATTAAATATTTTCCTGACAGACTTGAAAACTAGGGTCTTCCTCACTCACACTTATGTAAATACTTCTCTGAAAAGCAATGGGGTATGATCTAACGTGGAAAAAAGGAAAAGGCAGGTGAACCAAATTCTTGACTGCAGACAACATCTCAAAAAAGAATTGCATCCATTCTTTTCGTGTGCTCTTGTTGACAGGGATTGTGTGCTGTCCTAGACCCCAGTACTGGTGTATCTTGTGTAGTACTACAGATGTACTATGTCTGATTTTAATATTTTTAGTTTCTGTGCAAATGTTTGAAAGCAATGCAATGCTGAAGCTTTTAATTATTTCTTTTGTGTCATACTTTATTTAGAGAAATCAAAAATAGAAAGCCATATAACATAGAGTTAAGATTACTGCTTGTTTGCTACTTTCATTTAACTTATTTTTGTTGTTTCTCCACTGGTGTTACTAAGCAATGTTTAAAGAGAAAAAAAGCTTTTCAATTGCACATTGCCACAGCTCACGCGCGTTGTTCAAGAAGACAATGGATCCATGTGTTTGTATGTAAATATTCTGTTTTCTTAATTTCTAACTGGTTTCCTTTGTAATGATGCTGCATAACATTGTGGCTCCCTAATGCAATAATGTACAGAACATAAAATATTTATAATTGACCATATTCTCTGTTTACTGAATATATTGCAGTAATGTCCCACCTATCTTCTTACCTCCCCAACCCTTTTATAAAGGTGAATCAATATGCAGTGCTCAGACTGGAGTCATTATGTGATAATGGGGACTACAGGTAGAAGAAAGGGAAAAAAAAAAGAGAGAATTAACTTCTAGAGCATCTCTATCAGCAATCCATAATAGTAAGATGTCTGTGTATTTTTTTAAATGTACCTTTTCAATAAAATAATAAGAAAATTATACATGCTTACTGTGTTTTAATTGGTACAGGGAAAAAAAAGCCTGAAACAAATTTAGCTAAAGGACTCTTCCAGGAGCAGACAAAGCATTGGAGTTGCAATAAAGTATAATTACAGAACCTGTGTTTGTTTCCCTCGTGTTTTAATGTCTTTTCCTCACTGTAGCCTGTAACAGCCTTTACTGGGACTTTTTTGCAGCAAGACTGTAAACATTCACTACATCAGAGTTTCAGAGGAAGACACAGCAGAGACAGGTATGTGATTATGTGGGTGTTTTACTGTACCACCAAAATGCTACACCATGGTCATGCCATTGCTAATGGAGATTAACTTTAAAACCAGCCTGGGCAGATTTGAGACTGGAAGCAGGTCACTTGGGAGCCAGGACTTGCTCTGAAGTACGGACAAAGTATGCAGTTGCTTGACTCATCAGCAAGCTTTTGAGAGGAGGTGTGTGGGGAAGCTTGAAATCATCTTTTTTTATGGATTAAAAACGAAATATATTCTTTAAAAGACTGGTCTTTGTTAACAAAAAGTGGAAAGTAAGGAGTACAAGAGTAAAAAGACTCAACTGTAAGGCTGTTAGGATTAATACAAAGGCAACAGGGCCATTACAAATTGACAAAGGCCAAGGAAAAAAACTTCAGAAACTTTATAGTAGAGATTTTACAGACAAAAATATACCTCATAGTAGCAACATTATTAGAGACCATTTTCTGCAAGTGTAATTCTGCCCAATTACCACTGTTCTGTGAAGCTGTCAGCTGTGTTGAGAGAGGACAATTCGCTGGAGGATCACTTGCCAAAGGGATAGGTAAGGGAATCCAGGAGAGCAGTTACCTTTATATTAACCTTGTGGACTCTGAGAATCACAGGGTTACAGGTAGACACGCTGCCATGTGCATCTGTCTGTGCCTGGTTTTGCAGGGAGTCAGATTTAACTGCTCAGCTCCCTTCAGAGGAGTTAATCCTATTGGGAGCCTGTTGCTGTCCAACATGAGCTAGGTTTACAGAACTGTATTTTATTTCTGTATTTTTTTCTGTATTTTAACTGGCTCCTCAGGTGACCAGAGTTGTCTTTATATTAAACCACCATTTTTTCTTTTTATATTCTATTGATGATGATGAGAAATTTAAAGCAATTACAGGTTTCTGCAATTGGGAATGTTCCTATATGAAATGCAGAAAAGGAAGGGATTGGCTAAGCATAAGATTTCTTGCACAGGTGGTTATTTCAAAGAGCGTCTTAAAATGGAGAAATATTTGGGTCACAAAGGATGAAGGAATGTATTATGTCATTCAGCAATGAAAGGAATTAATCTGTGAAATATGAGGAGCTAAAAAATGATTGTGAACCAAGGAAGATTCTTATTCAAAACTCTGTGTTAATATACGTTTTGTGTATTGAAACTCTGCTTGCCACCAAAGCTTTGTCTACAACATGCAGGACCAAGCATTTGAGATGGTAATTACAGTGTAAATGGTAAATCCTCCCATTATGCCTGCTGGGATCTCTCCTTTTAAAAATGAGCTTTACAAGAGAAAGAAATTTTGTATCGTACTCAAACCCAATCAGCTGCTTTTTTGTAATGTTAGGATACCTTCTCCTGAAGTGTTACATCATTACATGTGGCTGGCTATGAAATTCATGCATTTGTTGCAAAAATAACAAGTACTGAAATAAAATATTGGCAGTGCAGTTAGCTTTTTGAGTACAATAAGGTAATAATGTCACGGTAATGGGATCATATCCTCTAGTATGCCTATTATTCTAGATCTGGTGGATGTACTCTGAGCTGCAAATTCTTCCTATATGAAAAGTCAAAAGTTATAAGAGCACTCTGTTGGTCAGGGATTATCACCTGGCCCTGCCATCTTTCTGTAGCAGAAAAAGAAGGATCCAGACCAGATACAGACACATCAACAGGAATTTTCTGCTGGTACATGTGACTGGATCGTAGTCTCCATATCACAGAAGATTTTACAAAGGATTATCAGAGATGTGGTCCACTAATTTGTACAGATTTAAGTTTATATAGACTGCTTTTTTAAGAAAGAAAAATAATGGTGATAGCATCTTCTATAAGCCCTGCAGGTCACTAGTGTGTGTGTCTCATTTCTGCAGGTCAAAATGTAATAAAATCTTTCCTTCCAGTTCTGGTCAGATAGCAAGAGAAGACAGGAGTTAGCATGGATATTGCCCAGTCAATATCACCACTTGAACTCTCATGATAATGTTACACTGGGCCCATCTACTGATAAACTAAAAGGCAGTTCCTCTAAGAAAGAGACTTTTTCATTAAAAATAAGTTGCCTTGTTTTACTTCCTTACAATCTGATCTTGAGCTCAATCATAAAATTCATGAATTTTATGGTGAGAAAGTTTTGCAAAATATTTTGTCACATTTTTCTGGGGGGAAAAAAAAGAGCATGGTGGTTTTAAACTCTGCAGGAAGTGTTCCACTATCTTTATGGATCTGGCAATAACTCAGTGAGTCTTGCAGTATATCTTTTGGACGTGTCACCTTGAATAAGTGAGGTACTGCACTATTTATTCATGCCTGGTTGGACATTAAATCTCCAGAGCCATCATCTGGTCAAAGTGGTCACGATAATTTTCTTACTGTGGCTTCTATATTCTTTTTAACTACTTTTTGCTTAATGCTTTTGTTTCAAGTGACAGCTGAGACAACCTCAAGTATTTATTGGAATGGCCAGTATTTCAGGTAAAACTAATTTTTTTTGAGTGTCTAGAATTCTTCCATATTACAATGTTTTATTGTTAAACTAACACTGCTTTAGAAATGTTTATATTTGGTTTCATGTCCTATTCATATTTATTTGTATCAATAGAGTGCTGTGCTGGATGCCAAGAGCCAGCTCCTGCTGAGTACTTGTGCAGTGGGGTGGGCAGTCCTCGGGAAGAAATGTATGTGAGTATCAAACCAGGAGCCTGCTCTTCCAGTGGTGTGCTGGAAGGTAAGGCTGCCCTCCAGAGGGACCTTGGCAAGCTGGAGACCTGGTTTGATGGGAACTTGGGGGGACATGGAAGATGCCAGGGAAAGGAGATGGGGAAGGAGCCTGCTATGCAGTATGGCTGAGTGGCCAGCACCAGCAGGAACCCTGCAGGACAGGACCTGGGCAGGCAGGGCACACCCAGGTCTGTGGTGGACAGAGGGAGCTGAAGTCTGCAGTGTGCCCTGGAGGCAGCAGAACCGGGCTGAACATGGGGCTGTGTTAAAAGAGCCACAGGCAGCAGCTTAAGGGATGTGCAGAGCCCCTCTGCATGGCTGCACCCAGAGAAATGTGTCCAGCCTGGGGCTTCTGGTATGAGAGAGACTGGCAAATGGGAACAAGTCTGGGAGAAGGTCAAAAGGTGGTCAAGAAATGAGCACATCGTATTCAGGAAAGTGAGGTGGATGTGTTGAGCCCAGAGAAGGCTGCAGCAATTCTGGCCACTGTCCTTAAGTGCCTAACCTAGGGTCACAGGGAAGAGAGATTGATGTTTCTCAGAGAAGCACCATAAGAGGATGAGAGAAGGCAGCCAGAAGTTGTAGGAAAGAATACTCAGACTACATAAGAAGAAAGGTTTTGAAGTAATAGTGGGTAATGCCTGGAGCAGGTTGGGTTATTGCAATATCCACTCTTGAGTAGGAGGCTGGAGTAGGTGACCTCCAGAAGACCTGTCATCTTAAATGAATCAATAATTCTAAAAAATAACAAGGTCTGCTGAAAAATCGAAAATAATCATTGTATTACAGAGCAATTAACAGCTGGTAGAAACTTTTCAGCAGTAAATACTGACTGATGATTCACAACACGGTGGGCACCTGCTATGCCTGAAAAAATGAAGACAAACATCTTGCCTGCAAAGGCTGAAGAAGGAGAACTGGGAGGAGGATGTACCTGGAAAGGTGAGACAGTCAAAGTGGCAGGGAGGGGAAATGATTTGTACTGCAATATTGCTACTGGATTTTGGAAGGGCTGAGGAAGGGCTGTATTTTTCAGACCAGAAAAAGGACCTTGCAGTAATTGCTATGTGATGTGTTCCAGGCCTTTGTGAGTTTTGCTAAAACAAATACATCCATCTTATGTGAAAGTATTTGACTATAGTGGTGCTAGAAATCACATTTGTTAGAAGATGTTAGCTACTGTGAGCTATTTTGCTAGGCTAGTAACAGCCACAGCACAAAGCCTTCTTTTTCAAAAACTGCAGTTTGCACTTTAGATATACAATGTAATTTCAGCAGACTTAAATGCCCAACATGCTCAGCAGCCATTTGGTGCTGTCAGAGTACTCAATCTCAGCTACAGCTTTCAGGATACTTCAGGCAATGAGCACCCTCTCTAGAGCTCCAGACCGGGACCCAGCCCTTGTCCAGCAAGAGATGTTTCAATTTTGTTTCCCCAGGAATTTTTATTTTTTTCAGGAGGTATCTTGCTCATAAAAGATGTCATTTTTGGTTAAGGTTTCTCCCCAGAACCATCCACCCAAGTTACTTCTCCATTTAAACACTTTCCCTCCTCCAGCTGAGAGAGGGGGAGGATATTCCCATTGTTCAAGGATCAATTCTGCCGTCCAATCTCTTGCCATCCCATGTCTGAACCTATCGATGTATTGTCCTGCCTCACCCTCTGGTTATATCAGCTGACTCTCTCTAGCTCCTTCCTCGACCACATCAAACCATGCCCTTGTTTTTCCAGCCCTCTATCAGCCTCTCAGGTATGAGTTCTCATGGCTTGTCAAGATGTCAGCTCCCTTCTCCATCACCTGAGTGAACTCTGTTTTCATTTTCCAGTAGGTGCTGGTGAGATTTTTTTCCATTCTGCCCTTGAACTTAAAAGTTCAACTCCCTAAACTATAAAGTTGCCAAAAGTCCACCTTCAAAATCTTTCCTAAAGCTCACTTATGGCAGCAAAAACCCAGACCCACCTCCTACCCCTCCCCTGAAATGAGCCACCACCACTGCAGGGAGAGTAAAACTGTCATGAGATTTTGTGATGTCAGATTTTAGCAAATAAGAAAGCCTGCGAATAGGGGACAGCATAACAGTAACTCTTCTTATTTTATCTGTCTAAACTCTGTCAGCCTTGACTATACTAAGCACATTTCCTGGCAGATATGATGCTTGCCTTAGAGGGTCAGTGATGCCTGCAAACTCTTCCTTTTCAGGATATATTATCTCCTCAGGAAGGGAGGTGGTAGCTTGACTCAAAACTAATTTTCACGTTGAGCTGTGCCAAATCAGGTTTTCGTATGCAATTTGAATTTTAAAATGTTTTCTAACGTTTTCTGTAAAGGCTGAATGAACAGTGGATCTTCATTGCTTGACTTCACCAGAGCTGCTCAGGGGCTCTCACAGTGGAATTGTGAGTCTACCCCTTGCCCAACAGGGCAAAGGAAATAGTAGGTGTTTGTTTCACGTGAGAACAAATGTACTGGCTCCACCCCTGCTCTTTGTTGCCTGTATGATTCCAATGGGAGTTATGCTCCTGTTTGGAGCCCAGTCCAGCCACCCTGGAGAACAGCACTGTTTGCAGCATAGCCAGGCTATGGAGGGTGCACCTGTGCCTTACAATCTGTTCTGTGCTGGGGCTTTGCTTCCTTTCCTGCAGAATGCCTGACTTGAGTCAGAGAGACAGGAGATCTGTTTCCTGTTGTCTGTCTGCATGTGAGTCCAGGGCTACAGCAGTCCCCTTCAATATCTTGAAAATTTAATTCTCCAAAGTGACTCAAGTCTATGCCTCCCTCCTTTCCAGAGGCTTTTCCTGTATCTTGCCTTCCTGCCTCCCTCCCCCAGTGCACAGGCAGAGTTGGTGTAGAAAACCCCATGCAGCATGAGGTTTACCTGTGACTTTCCCAGGTGGGTGTTTGCTGCTGAATTATTCATCCTCCAAGGAAAGGGAGATGGCAACAGGAACACAATGTCTGACACCACACTGAACTTCATTAGGAAATGTTTTTTACCTGTGACAGAAAAAAAAAATCTAGACTCCAGTTCCCTGCTGATGCTAAATAGACTTCACTTAAGTTCTCCCCCTTCTCCACTACCCATCTTTGGAACACATGAGGTGGCAGACCATGCAAACACAGATACTTTCTGCCCTGTGTACCCTTTGTGCTGCCAGACAGGGCACCAGGCTCGTAAATCAGCTTCAGGGGTTGCTTTCTGTAAATGATTTAGTGTGGGAGATACTGATTAGTGGTAGCAAAGGCACCAGAATTTTTTAAATGTAGAGGGTGATAAGATTTACATCCACATTTTCAAATGCAAAAGTTAATTTAAAAATGATGACTTGATGTTGCCTCCCTGGGACTGAATGCTGGGAACGCTCTGGTGCCTTCTAAATCATCAGAGCTGGCCTGCTCTGCGAGTTGCTGTCATGGGGAAAAAAAAAGTATTAAATAATTTTAGTCTCCTTCTGAAAATACTTAGCTCCTTATATATGTTGCCTGCCATTGCTCTTAGCTATTTTTCACGGGAATTCAAGGGAAATTTGAGACACTTTAAATCTGCATTGCAACTGCTTGCCATGTGCTAGGATGATGCTCCAGCAGTTCAGGGAGGAGGCAGCAAGATGAGATTGGGCAAGGTAGACTGCAAGGGGAGAGGGAGCTCTCCCTGCACTGCAGGGATGTGTGAGCCATGAGAGGTACAGTGCTCTCACGGGCATTTAAGGAGGAAAACACATTTACAAGCATGGGTTTTCAGACTGTCAGATTTTGTTTACATTGTGAGTGAGCAAGAATTAAGTTGTGATTTGAAATGCACTTAAGTTGTCGCTTAAAGACAACTTTTAAATGAAGACTTAAATTAAAGAGCTGTTTTACAGATGCTTGATAGATCTTATCAAATGGAGCATTCCTCAGTGCCAGGAACTTCACCACTCTAACCCATTCCACTGGCATCTCTGTTTCTGTTTTTTACAAAATATATTTGCATGCTAAAAGACTCAATTTCTTTTCTCATTTTCTTTTGCTAGGGCTACAATTTAAACTGCCAAATTTAATCCTGTGACTTGAAAAAGTTCTGATGTGCAGTAAGCTCAGAAACCCCATTCATTTTCCACAAGGCACATTTACATTTACTATCAACGTCTCCAGAGTTGGCAAATGTTCCAAGTTCAAGGAATTAACAGAAAGCAATGAAGAAACTGGGATAGTGATGGTTATTTCTTTCTATTCACACGTATGTGTTTATGCTAAAGTAGACATTCAGCTCGCTACTTCTGTAACACAGAACATTGAAATTGAAGATAAAACTTTAATAGAACTTGAAGTTTGTATTGACATAGCCAGACATCCTTTAAAACATGCCACATGGAAAATTTACTCCTCGTTTGACCACATCTTAAATTATCTGCTTCTTCCAAAAGACACTTGGATGTTTCCAGAGAGTAAGGTCAGCAGAGAAGGATTCCAGATAGCAAATAAAATTTCTTTAAAGAAGGTAGGAACAAAAAATTACAGTTGTCCTCTTCCATTTTAGGAATATATTTCACCACATTGTCAAAGAAATTATCTTGTCATGACAGATAGAGAACATGGAAATCATCAAACTTTTTTTTTTGCTTGGTATTTGGAAGGCTGATAGTGGTGATTGTTCCCACCTTCTCTCAACTCTTGGCTCCATGCTTTCAACAAGTAGTTCCCACAATGATGTGTTCCAACACATCAGCTACTTGCTTTCTAGTTTCATTTAAAATAAGCAAATTTTGGTTCTTTGAGTGTCTCTTTCACATGCAGTGAAGACAAAGGGAGTTGTTTATATTGAGTGCTTATGAAAAGAAACACTAGGACCTCAAAACCAGCTAGTGATTTTTGGAAAAAAGGAAGACATGGGCAGTTCTAGCAGGACTGAATCAAAGCAGTCTGGGAAACAGACTGCCAGGGCCTTGTGCTGATGGGAAGTCAGCCTCTCATCCATTATCTATTACTAAAGGGAATAGCTGAGAAAGTAAACTGGAGATCACATCACAGTTCTTTTCTTTGCCATATAACAGCAAAGATGAACAGATGCCATTCTCCTCAAAAAGCTGAGTGTCCTGGCCACAGCTTTTGGAAATCTTGAATGCTTTGCTTCTCTGATCTTTGGCACTTATCCTTCAGCTCATGACTCTGATGCAGTCAGTCCACAGGCAGGGCTGCCTTGGTGTGGCAGACAACCTGGAGCCATGGATAAGTGATCTCTGTGAAGTATGGACAGGTATTTAAATAGAAAAAATCGAATTGTAACGTAGAGCAGTCCAATGGATTTTCTTATTTCTGTGTACTGTTAAGAAGGCATGATACTTGGTCTGCATATACTGCTGATAGAGGGATTTTTTTCTACTATTTTCTGGGACAGATCTTCTTATTTTTAGTAGCATTAAAACAAGTAAACAAACAAAATGTTTCTGCTGCGTTGAAACTCAATTTCCAGAGTTAAACCTTGGAATAACAAGACTGACTAGAGTCCCTTTAGAGGATAAAGAAACCAAAAAATTAACACCATCACTTCCCAGGAGAAATGCATTTCTTCTTGGCACTGATTGAAAGCATAAAGGGTAAATGTGAAGCTCCAAAGAAATCTCTCTGTAGGCATTGTAAGGAATGGAGAGTTACTGCCAAGCATTTCTGCTATTCCCACAGAGACTTCATACCAGGAGGACAACAACAGACCAAAGAAAAGCTCAGTAGAGCTTGTCACACCTGGAATAGCTGAATGTAGATTTATAATAGAAATGTTCAGTCTGCTAAGAAGCTTTCAGATTGATTAAAAAAAAAAATAAACAAAAGGAAGACAAAATATTACTTTCTGTTCCATGCAAACTTCACGCTGAGCATCCTTCTTTGGTTTCCTTTTTTTGGATGTATTTTTATGTACTGAAAATAATTTTCAACATTCTTAAGATATGGCTAACTTAGAAGAACTTTTTGACCTTTTTAATTAGGTAGAATCTGGTTTTGTAATTAATTGGATTTTCAGAGTCCTCCCATACTGTCACTGGTGTGCCCAGTGCCTTCTCCTGGAGGTACAGCCTTGGCTGCCACAGGAAGCCTTGTGACTGAAGTACACAGCTCAGCCCCATCTTCTGACATGGCCTTTGCTTGATCTCCTGAGGAAGGAAAAATAGAGTGGACAAAAATGTCATTTCTTTTTCTTCACTAATCCAGGAATGAAGGAAACAGGAAAGAGGGGAACTGGAAAGAATTGCACCCCTAACATCGGTAAGTCTTTGGTGAACAGAATCCCTGCAACCCCACTGCAGCTGTCTCACCACCTGTGCTCCTGTCATAGTCATACCTGTTGAAAAGAAAATCAAGAATTTGTATATTAGAAATTCTGACTTGATGTGTAGATAAGGACTAACAATCTGTGATTCTTTCTGATGCTCTATGCTACCTTGAAATGCAGAAATAGGAAAAAAAGTGTCACTCAGCAGAGTTGCACTAGGGAAATTTGATTTATTCTGCACCTCAGAGTAAAGGAAGTAATACAGAGATGGATTTTCTTGTGGCCACCTTCTGTTACTTTAAGATGAGTGCAGTTAAACTTGCACATAGGGATTTTTCCCTTTAGCACTACAGCTTTAAGTTGTAGAAGTTCTGCATGTCTGTAAAACTGAGTCTCCTAAGGCTGAGTTTCAAATATACTGCATGTGCTAGAATTATTTAATTAGGAGAACCAACATTGCTTCCCTAAAAACAGACTAATGAGAAACACATTGCTAAAAGAAAAAGATACTTTTCTAAAGCACTTTGCTGATTACTATCCTAAACTGATTAATTTCTTCAGAGTTTATTGTTATAAGTCAATAAAATTGTTTTCCACAGAACCTAATGAGAATTTAAAAATATAGCATATGATAAAATCTTACTTGTCAAAAGACATATTATGCAACCTGAACTGATATTTATCATGACACAACAGAAATACTAGTGTTTCTTTTTTATAGGCAAATACTTTTATACTTAATTAGAGCCCATAAGCTAAATTGGAAAGAAAAAGCCCAAAAGCCAAACATGCAAAGCCTTATATCTGGAATTATTTATTTAATCTAGAACCAAGTTACACTGGGCTAAAATCTGAACAATGGAGATGAAAAATACCATGAGGCAGTTAGAAAATATTTATGCCTCATAGTACTACAAAATTCTGTTGAAAATGTTCTGTGGAATGGAATTTTTGCAGTTTGAAAAAATAGGTGGAAACCCAAAGCACCTTGAGCTGGAGAACCAATTAGATGTAAGATCAAAGAACCTTTCAAACTGAATTATGATGGATTTTCTACAGAAATTCCATATATAACTTGGAGCTGACAATGGAAGAAGACTAAAGTCTGAAGCAAGTTGAACACATTGGATTTCACCCTGGACTGGGACTTTCCCCAGAGCCCTAGAAAGGTGCAGAATGGTGGAAATGGTGCCATATGGATTGTAAAGGACAGTCCCCCACAACAGATCACATCTGGCAGAGCAGTTCCTGCATATCAGCAGAAATACTCTTGAAAGGCAACCCTGCCAAGTCGTGGCTGCTCGTGCAGGAAGCAAGTCTGGCCTGTCTGCCTCATCTGTGGCCTTTTGAATCATTAAAAGCCCCTGGTGTCAATTCCTGCCCCTTGTCTTCTTGTCCAGCTAATAACTGAGTCAAAAAGGGTGTAAATGTATGTATACCTCTCAATATGTATGCTGTATGCCAGTTTAGGCTCATTAGCCAGTATATAATCATGCCTAATTTCACATCACTCCTGAACTTGATCCATCAAGAAAACTTTTATTCTCTGAGACAGCAATAACTTGACCTTAAATGAACTGAATGTGAAATTGCCTAGTGATTTATTTTTCAATTCAATTATTTTTCCTTCAGAAGTTAAATTTAAATGTGGCACTTTACAGTCGACAGAATCTAGGTCAAATAGATGGGATATTAATAATAACCCATCCTGTGTGAAATCTAGGGGTTATACTTAGCAGTAAATTCAGTTTGTGGAATTCTCTGAAGACTGAATTTTGTGTAAGCTGCCATCTCATACAAGGCAAAGGCACAGGCCAGAGTTTCCCAGACTTTTCAATACTGACCTGGGACCCCTTCCTCCCTGGTGTGCTTCCTTCCTCTCTACCAATTCTGGGCATCAAAGGTGTGGAAAGTAGAGGGTTTCTAGATCGAGACTCTCCTTAGCCTTGTTTAATCAGTTTTCTTTCTATCCTCATAGAGATTGACTGAAGAAGACATTGCTATTTGCCTTGCATAAGAGTAACTGCAAATGAAGACATAGGGTTGCTCCCCTCAAATCCCAGAGGGAAGTAGGATCATGAGCTGGCTCAGACAGAAGCCAGCTAAATTAAAAGGTGTTGGACAGCATCCACTCCAAATAAAAGGCCTCAAAAGGGAAAAATCCAAAAAACTAGACCTTGTAGGAATGATAAATCAATTAAAATCTTGTATTAGTTGAAACAAAATAACAAAAACTTGGAAATATGTAATATTTTGGTGCATTGGAGCCGATTTGCTTGTCTGAAAGATACTAAAGACTTGAATGGTGCTGGTCTTTGCTTGCTGCAATGTTCTTTCTGTGAATTGCCAGTAGATGATACCTAAGAAAGCCCTGCTGGCTGGGCTTGCTTTGACCCCTTGCAGACAGCAAGTCTCACAGTGCCTGGCTGCCTGTGTGAAGTCAGGGCAAGTTTATTCCTTTGTATCAGGAAATTAACAGCCCTGGGCAACAACAATTCACCCAAGCTTCTGGTCCAGGTGAAAAGGAAATGCCCTACACAGCAAACTCATGTAGAAATGGAGAACTGCTCAAGTGATGGCCTACAGAAATGGGCAGGTAGATGGTCATAGGTAGAAACAGTGTTGAATATTTTTTGCTGAAAAAATGAAAATTTGGAGAGGAGGAGATAGAGAACAAAGATGAAGAGCTACATTTTCTTGGGAAAAAAATTACTTCACAATCTACCAGGAATAGAGGAAGGAAGTAAACACTTTTTAAATGAAACCTTGGAATGAATGAGCATGACCTACCTGATGCCTTTCCAATTTGTTTTTTTATCCTGTAGGTCTCGTGCAAGTGGGAGTTCCAATGGCTGGTTGAAAAGCCTTTAAGGTCAGACACAAGAAAAATGACTTCTTCCAGGCTTGCTTATGAGGACTGTGAATCCAGGCAGACTTTGGGATAACTCCTAGTGAAACCAAAGGTAGGCTGGTGTCTCCCACCACGCTGCAAACATCTGGAGCGTGTGGTTTGCATTCTGTTGCTGTAATGCAAAGTCTAGCTAAACAAAGAAAGCCGTGGGGAAATCAGAAATGTGGGCCCCTTACTACTGTGTCAGTTTATTGGCAGCTAATGACAGCCCCCATACACTCTCCTGGAGATCCCAAATCCTTCAAAGCGCGAGCTGCAGTGCTGCTGAGCCTTTGGATGACACCTGGTGGCAAAATTGGAATAATGCACCAGAAATGGACTCACGTGCGGGTGATAGCCATGTCACTGAAACTAAAGGGAAATTGAATCCATGGGGAACTAATGTGAACTAGAGGCTGGTAGCTAAAAGTGGAAAATAATATGTTAGGAATGAAATGGAGAAGCTTAATAACATTGCTTTAAGAGGCAAACCCAGCTCTGATAAATGTATTATATATCTGTATAAAGCAGTCCTGAAGGAGGAGCCATAACTGGCTCCATGGGATCAGTTACTGCCTGCTTAAAAAGAACTGCAAACAGCAACATGAGAGGATTAATTAGTTTAGTTCAGTGGTCTCCTTGGATACCATTCAAGTGACTTCCACCATTGTTCATGTGAAGTAATCAGGAACACAAGCATCAGGGTAATAAATACCTGTGCTCCAGTAAACATTTGTCATGTGAATTTGAATTTGTGGAATAATCTCTTTTCAGAGGATACGTTTTGGGCTTGCCTCTGAACACCTTGTAGCAGGCAGGGAGAAGGGGGTAAAGAAGGGACCTGCACAGGGCAGCCCTCCCCAGCTTCATCTGGAACCTGCCAAGGTGGCCAGGGACCTTCCATGAGCTGTGGGCACGGTGTTTGAGGATGTTACATTTATGTCTTTTATTGCCAGGCTGGATCTGTGGGGCTATTAAAGTAAAACACCAGGCACAAACCCTGAGAAAGCCCTTTCACTGATGAAAGGGTTTACTGCTTTTACTTTTGTTTCATTTCTCAAACATGCTCCTCCTGCACCTTGCTGATAATTTACTGAGAGAAGTCTGTCATCACTGTCACAGACCTTCAAAATACTCCAGATTTCTACCCCGTCTTGCACAATGATTCCCTTCACCCTAAAGGTTTCCATTATATTGCTTTTAGCTGTTCTGTGTCATGTGTTTATGTACTATCTTCCCTTTGCTTCATGGAAACAGCCCTGAAATCACCAGAGGAGTTTCAGTTTAGCTTCTAGTTGCCCTGTGATGTCTGCTGGTACATGGTGTGCACTGGGAGATGTGTGCATAGCCCAGGAGCTGTGACAGCCCTGCTGCTCACATTCTCCTGCTCCTCTCCTGCTGTCTGTCAGGCAGAGAAAGCACTGGGGCTGCACTCAGCCTGCCACAGCTACTGCTGAGGGCACAACCAAATCACCAGTTTGGGATTGCCCAGTCAATTGAACATTCATTTAAAAAATGTAGTAACTTACACTTTACAGAGAAGCAGTGAAATTAAATAGTTGGGTTTCTCTTTGTTCTAAATCTCTGAAAATTTTCCAGCAAGTTAATTATCTGAGGGCACCAGCATTAATGATTTGTACATGATGACACATTTTCCTATCAGAATGTCCTCATTTTCGCTCTGTAATATCACAGTTAAAGGTCAGCAACTACTTCAGTATCAGGACTATAAGCTAGAAAAGAAAGTAAGCAGGGAACTTCCAAAAGCTTTCTTCCTCCCATAACCTCTCAGTAATTTCTTTACTGTTGGGACAATATCCTAAACTTTAAAATCTTGGTTTTGGACTTTTAATCTCATTTTAATATTTTCCCAAGGTTGAATAACATAGTCCTGCTTATGTGGAATTTTTTATAATTATATTATTTAAATAGTTCAAGCAAAAAAATTGTGAAGAAGAAATAAAATATTAATATTCTCACAATATGCAAGTGAAATCTGTGTCCAAGCTCTAGCTAAAGCAAGAGTTAGTTATTTTTGCTAACAAGTGAGGAGAGGTAAATGAAAGCCCTTGTCTTGGCTTAGATAGCAGAGACTGGGAATGCAGAGATCTTCTTGCCCTTAGGGCTGAGCTGAATCTTTACACCCCTGGAGGTGCTGCAGCCCCCAGTGAGCCCTGCTGCTGCTGGGACAGGAGCTGCAAGAGCAGGGATTTGCACAGGATGGGGCAAGGGAAGGCTGCAGCCCTCGTCAGCCCCCATGCAACATCTGCTCTGTGCCAAGTCTGAGAAAGGCTCCAGCAGAAAATAATAAAACAACCTGTTCTTTGTGCTAACTGAGGCTAGCACAAGAAGCAATGAGATTAAGTTCCAGGAAGATTTAAATGAGATGTTAGGAAAAAATTCTCATGGTTCGGGTGACTAAGCATTGGCATAGATTGTCAAGGCTTTGCTCTTAAAGCCTACAACAGAGGAGATTTCACAATCTCTCAGCAAATTTTTTGCCAAAAAATGACTCACTGCAGTGGAATATATTGACTGATACCTTGAGATCCCTCACCACTCTTGATTTCAATAATCTGTATAAGCACAGTTCATTGATTTGCTGTTTTGTTCACTCATTTGACATCTAAGCTTCAGTAATTACATCAAACATCCTGTATCAGCTGCTCAATGGTTGTATTGCACAGTACTCAGATGCATTATTACTAATTGGCTGCTTCTCTTTTATTATTTAATGTGTATTAAGTTTTAGCCTGACGCATAGAGAACACTTCAAGTACAAGAGCCAAACAATAATTAAAGCTGTTAAAAATATATTACAGCAAAAAGTAGAAACCAGGAGTGGTGAGTGGCATATTTGCTGGTTTTTTCCCAGAAGCCCCCAGTGTGAAAGATTATATGGTATCATCAGCTCAAATAACAAGGGGGGCTTGTGGCCTTCCCATCAAATAAATATATTTCCATCAAGAATTCACTATTTTTTTTCCTGGAAAATACCAGTAATTCAAGAGTAAATAGTAAGTGTGAAGAGCTTTCCCCAGACTAGAAGTCTGGCAGGACCACCAACTTCTTACAGCCTTTCTGCTCCTTTTCCTGCCAGATACCTGGTAGCACAGAAATGATATCTACAGACAGTGACCATCAGGGGCAGCTCTTGACTTAGAGGGACAGCTTGTTAACTGAAAAATAAGTTGCACTGATATGAAAAGTCATCTTTATTTTGTCTGCAGGAAAGATGAGAACAGCTGTCTGGCTCATGTTGTGAAATGTGTCAGGAAAGCTGCTGGGGCACAGTTTTAAGAAACTCAGTCTCACTTTCCTGCTATCTCTAAATTAATAAAGACCCCAAGATGTCCCCATTGCTCATTTTGCAGCTGCTGGAAGGGTTTATTGCAAATACATTTTTCAGCATCAGTCCCAGGTCTGTCTGATGGATAGGGAAACATAATTTGGGAAATAAATATTTATGATGCATAGTCATTTGGATTCTTCTATTTATACATTGCTCAGTGCAGATGCCCATCACAACAGTAAAACTAAAACTGTACTAGGTTTCAGCATTTATGATTCATCTACTATGGAAGACTTAAATCATTAGCCCATTAAGTGGAATGGGTCTGAACTAAATCTAAAACTAAATTAAGTCTTTTTAAGCATCAGTCTTTCAAAGAAAAGAAGTTTGTTACACAGTTTTTGCATTGATCAAAAAGGTTGTCTTGAACACAGGACTTACTAACTATCCTTCAAATACCAACAGCAAAGCTTAGAATCCCCAACCCTGGAAGGGTAGCTACTGCAGTTGACATATTTCTGAGTGAACCATGGGTTTCAGCAGTGATCTCTACCCAGCTGTATGTCAAAGGGTTTCCAAAAGTCACAAGCTCTTTGCAAAAAGAAGTGTCTGTCACACATACTGTGAAAATTGTGCTGGACATGAGGAGTTGATCGAAAAATATCTTCTGCTTGGCACTTTACTGTTCAGAAACCCCAGGTGCATATTTTTCATGCAATTTAACTTTTAAAAGAAATAGTTATATCTGGCCACCAGAAACAAACATTATTAGTCTCTAGCTCTGCATTTCTCCTCTGAATGGGAAATGATTGCAGCTAAAATACCTTCAGGTAGGAAGATAACTCTGTGTGCCTGTAGCAAAGCATTTCAGCCCTTCCTCCAAGGTCAAAAGACACCAAATCTACTGACAGGAACCAACCTTAATAGACAAGAAATCTGTCTTACATTAAATACAAAGAACATAAGACAATTATTGTAAATATTTTAGATGACAACCTATCATGCTTTCTTTCTTTTAATGTACAGTGTTGGGAAAGCAAAACTTCTGTGTGAGGCTGAAGCATCAGCTTTCCTGTGACAGGCTGAAGTGCTCCTCAGTGTCCCCCACAGCATTTCTTACCAGTGCTTTTACTTCAAGTGGTCTGAGTCAGCAGTCAGGCCTCCACTGTCCTCATTATTGCTTGCACACAGAAAAGATGATCTTGTCCCAGAAAACCTAGAGCTTAGGCATATGACAAATAAATTGATGTAAGAAACTACTGCAGGGCCTCTGGAGGGAAATGAACTGGACAGAAGAATAGAGGATAATAGGTAATAATAGAAATGGCACTCCATGTAACTACTCTATCATGAGCTCATCTTTTTTCCAGAAAGACCTGCCTGGTTTTGCCCATTCAGCTTTTGGGATTCTTCCTACTGCTTCTGGAGTCATCAAACCTTATCATCCTAAAGTAAGTAGGAAAATTTAATACTCTATTGTATCCTTCTCTAAATTAAAGGTTTGGAGTGAGGCATGGAGATGTAAAGAAGAGATAATGAACTCTCTTTAAAGAGCAGGAGGAAAACCAGCTGCAGGTAGTCTTGGCTTTAAACATGATTGGCAGAAACCAGCCCAGAACTCAAACCATTCTCTGTGCTTCAGTAGTCCAGGGAAAGCACCTTTTTCCCACTAGGGTACTCATGCTTTATTTACCTGCTTAGATGGAGGTCTATTTCTGTTTTCTTGGAATTAAATATAACTGAATTTCAGGCCTTTCAGCTGAAAAATCCAGCCGCAAATAACAAAAGAGAAAATAAAAATTCTGAGAAAAGGCTACCCATGATTATGTAGGAAAGGTAGTAAATGTATGATTTGAACAAAGATGCAATCATAAGAAAGATCTCCCTCTCACGTGGCTAGAGGTGTGTGGGACTGAGATGATCACTGAAAGTCAATCTGTCAGCTGCTGGTGCCTCTTGTGAAGGACTCGACCTGCCCTGTTCAGGCTGACAGCAAGACTTTCATGTCTGCCACTGCAAGTCAGCCTTTCACACCAGCACTACCTCAGTGACAATTCTTGCAGTGTTCAAAGACTGAGTGAAGAGATGGTTATGCATTGATACTCCTCATTTGAACCTCTTAAAATGCTCCTATTTCCATCTAAGCTTTTGCAGTCCTGTCCCACTCCTCTGCTTACTGTAAACCACAAGTTTCCACCTCTTTGAAACTTCGTGTGGCATTCCTTGCTCTCCAGGACAAGCTGTGGAGGAAACTGCCATTTGTAAAGTCCAAAGGCAATGAGAGCTACTGTTGGCAGCATTGGGCTGGGCTGAGAGCAGCAGGCAGAAATCCATGCCGAGTACTTGTTTAGCAACAGCATCTTGGGAGAGGGTTTATTCTGCCAAGTGCAAATGAACACACATTCCCTTTAAAATTTGTTACTTAACTGAAACTTAAGACCAAGAGAAACCCAGCTCACAATCCTTTTTTGACCTTATTTTTCTCTCTTTGGTTACTCGAAAAAAGACCCTTGAATTTCTCTCTTGCATTTGACAAGAAAACCTTATTTTATGGAAATGTAGAATATGATAGTGGCAGACCTGCACCACATTAAACACTGTGGATTTTTGTTTCAAAATTTTGAAAAAAAATTAAGTTAATGGAGAGTTTTGAGGGATGTTTCATGTTGAACTGGTTTTACCTGTGAATAAGTTCGAAAGCAGAGCCCAGGAAATATGTGGGTTTTATTGGCAAAAGAGTATTTCAGTGGAAAACATGAAATGAAATACTAATTTTCTTCATTTTGATGCATTTGATACCACAAAAAACTATTAGTGACTTGTAACTGCCAGCACTTTTGCTGAAATGTAATGTAAGAAATAATGTAATAATTAAGTACAGAAACCAATATTGGTCTCTGATATTTTATACTTAAGACTCTCCTTGCACTGGAAGATGATATATATAATATGGCCTCCTGAGGGAACACTGATGACTTATAAAGAAAACTGCAGTGCTACATTTTTCAAATTACCATAAACATAATTACCTCCTGCTGAGAATCTGAGTGATAATTCATAGCATTATTACTTTCAGTAAAGACTGTAATTTCTTTCAAACTGTGATTAATTCCTTCCTAAATTATAAAAGTCAAGTCAAAAATTTATGTTGGATTGGCAAACATATAGAAATTTTATTATGTTTTCTCCATACCAGAACATACATGAAATCTTCACCTCTTAAAATAAATCAAAGAAAGCTTTAAATCCTGCCTGAGCTGGTAGGGAGCTGTGAAGAGGAGGTATCCAGTCACGTGAGAAGGGAGGATGTGTTTGTCCAAATGAGCAGATTTTAACAGTGTGCATGAAAGTCATTGGCCAGCAGAGGTGTCTCTGTGCTTCCTTCTGCAGTGGCCGAGTTTCCAATCCTCCAGAAAGCCCATGAATGTTTGTGGTTATTCTTTTTCAATAGAGGAAGTAGAATTTCACTCCTTGTAAATTATTTCTCTTGAGGTTGCTTTCTCTTCTCCGTGACAGGGATGGTACTTACCTCCAAAAGCTTTTTGGTCAGCATACCATTCTTCATTTTGTTGCATCTTTCTGCCCCTAATATGAAACAGATGATATAGTCATAAGATTCTAGATAACACATCTTCAAATCTAAGTAAGACTGAGATTTGATTTTAAGTAGTAGGAGCTGACTTAACAATGTTCAACAGTTGGTGGTGCATGCAGCAAAGACTGCCCCATGTATTTATGCACATTGAATGTTAATATGGTATTTGCTTTCTTTTTATTCAGCTCAATTTGCTTCTAATTTTTCTCTTCCTTTACATTATTTCTTTTTTTAATCTTCACTGGTTGCTAAGTAACTGTAGCAGTATTGCTGCAGATGTGCAATAGGCATATTTGATTACTGGTGGTCTTTCTTTTTAAGGAAAGAAGTCTTTCAGTAAAAAAAGAACAATAATGAAAGTAATGATGGCCTGATAAAAGATAAAAGTTTTTTCTTATCCCAATTTTTTTCAGCTATTCATACATTGTATCAGCCAATGGTAGAAAGTATTTGGGAGGAATGCCTTATTCTCAAATGGATCAATCACCACAGGACTACCTCTGCTAGGGATTTATACCTTATTGAATGTGACATAAGGCAGTCTTGTCACACCTGGCTGCACCTGTGCTGGGACTTTCTTTGTAGCACACTTCTGCTAAAACAGGGTAGGCCAGAAGTTGCAAGATCCTGGACCCTCATTTTTGTGAGCTTCTGTAAATATTTCTGTGTAGACCATGAGTCTTATCACTGGCCAAGCTCTAATACTTCTGCCCATGGATGCTGGCAGTTTCTCTTGGCTTTTGTCAGTACAGCACTCCAGAGCTTTAGCCAATGTTTTATAGGAATGTCATGCAGGTAGCTCTTTGGGCTAAATGAAATCCCTCAGCTCATTTTCATGGCTCTTCAGGTTACTGTGTATGTTATTCAAGTACCACAAATGTCCTTTCTGAATTCATTTCCCTGAGCCCCCTTCGGGTTCTTGGTAGCCAGGAATCTCCACAGCAAGCAAGCCCTTGCCTGTTCCCTGTCACCCTTTGGCAGCCAGGGTGCCATGCTGGTGTTTTCTATCTCTGCTGTCAGTTACTCCTCTGTGTAAGGGAACTGTGTGAAATGCAGGAGTTAAAATCCTATTGATCATTAGTTTGGGAGGAAAATAGCAGAATGCTTATGTGACAGTGAATGATCACTCTACTGATAGATTTCATTTTAGCATTTACTAATTTGGATGTGTTTGATGTTGTATCTGCAGCAGGATGTTAATGTAGATTTTTAGCAGCAATTATATATAGATATATTGTCCTCTTAATGTAGGAAGAACAGAAGAATTGTGATTGTTGACATTATTCAAAACTAATAAATGGCATTTTAAAGATGTGGATATTGTGTTAATTCTTAACTTTTTGTAGCTAGGTTAGGATGGTTCCATTTATTTTGTCTTTTTGTATTCAGTTTAATCAAATATGTCCATTAAGTGTAGGATGTGGCATTTGAATTCTTTTAGGAAGTGCTTGCAGGAGATTGATTTTTGCCTGTGTTTGCTGAGAGTAAAGGAGTTTGCCTGTGTAATCTCCAAAAAGGTCAAATCTTGACTTAATAAATGTATGATTCAGGAACATAAAACTCATTCTTTAGGACATCACATTAATATTTATTGGGGTCTGAATACTACAAAGACCTGCTAATTAGCTACAGAATCTTTTGTGTGTTGGTTAAACTGGCTCAAGAGGGATTAAAATTGCTTCCATTATGATAAATCTGCCAAGCACTGGACTCATATTCCCATTAATTCCTGTGGTTCAGACTAGCGTGTAGGTACATCTTTCTGCCATGAATAATAGTGGTTATGACATTTTTAATAAATTCAGTGAAGAGTATTTCTAAGAGGAATGATCCCCTATTGCTGATGGTAGAGTAAGAACCAGGCAGCAGCCAGGAAGCCCAGCAGGAGCTACAGAGCTGCACCTGGAAGAGACCCTGACTGTCCCAGTCCATGCAGTGCAGCAAAGGACTAAAGAACAGAAACCTGGGCTAGGAGTTTCTTAAGGGAAATGACCCAGATATCCTAACATAATGCTAACAGTCAGGCTGAGTTTTAAAAGTACAGAAAAATAAAGGTGGCCACTGTATTGAGAGAGTGACACAAAAGCAACTGTGAAAGTGAAGCAGGGAGAAGAGGATATAGAAAAGGGCAATGTCCAAGGGCTAAGCCCTGTCCAAGGAAAGGGCTGCTGTGCACAGCTATAGATACTGCCTAGGTGAGGGAGAATATGTCTGTATATCGTGGAAGACAATATGGTACAAACATCACCAGGCTGAGCTGAGCCTGTAAATCCACAAGGCTCAGTCTGGATCTGGCCCAGAACAAGTACAGCTATATTTGCATAGTGCCAGCCCATATCAAATAGGCCTTGCTTCTGGTCTCTGTTCAGCTGTTTTTCAAATACCTTTGATTACAAAGTTGTGGGCTCAAAAAGATAAGATTAGATAAAGCAACTAGTAATCTCAGTATTTTTCTAAAGTGGGAAAGAGAATGTATGCATTGTAACAGTTGAAAAAAGATTTGGTGCCCTGCTAAAAAATTCCTGGAATAAGCAGTCTTAAGAAACACTTGCAACTAAAAGCTCATGCCTTATGTTAAGGGAAGAAGCCACAGAGTCAAAACTGAACTGAAAAAATAAGTGGGCAGGAAGACCTAAAAAACAATATGGCTCAGAGGACACTAAGCAGAATCACAAAAATCAGTTTTTTCCCCCTAAGAGATGTGGCAACTGCTGTTTACAGGCATGCAGATCCATGTGAGGATACGAGTCTCTCCTTTCAGCCCAGGATCCTAGAGCTGAAACTGCTTCTTGACATTACAAGTGGTGATATAGACCAAGGTGGGAGGATACTGAGGAGACAGGCTTATGTCTCATGGGGATGCTGAAGTGGAGATAGGGAAGTAAGCACTGTATACATTTGAGAAAATTTAAGAAAATGCACTCAAATGTACCTGTGATTAACCAGTTTAAACCTTGGAGGCACTTTCTAGAGTCAGTAAGAGATAAATATTGATGGAATTAGTCTGACCTTGAATCAACAAAAACTTTGTTTTCACAGAGCGCATGGTATCTGATAACAGAGTGATTCAGCTAAAGAACTTTGCACCTCTGTGCAGTATTATCAACATTGTGCTAACTCTGGAGGGATAACGATATTTTAAAAAATACTTGGATGCAGCTGTGGCTATTTTAACTCCTGTAATTTTTTTTTTGTTTGTTTGTTTTTGTTTTTCCTTCTGATGGGTTTTATTCTAAAGGAGAAAAATATCATTTCATAAAACTTCATTTAAGTCCCATGCTCTGAATCTTCATGACTCTCATCTTTCACAGAAAGGAAGAATAATGGGAAGGGAGCTAGCCCATCTGCATAAACTATTTACCCAGAACTCCTGATGGGGTAAAACCACAGAGAAGTGCTCTCTGCTCTTAGTTATTGGCACATAAAAGTCAGCCCTCAGAAAGCTTCAACTGCATCAACTTTCATCTCAGCACTTCCCTACTGATGCTTTTGAGCCATCATAACAGGAAGAACCAGAAGGACTCCAAACAAAGTGAAGGTTCTTCCAGAAGCTGAAGAGCATGAGAGAAATTTTGGATTAGCTCCAAGAGAGCCTGTTTTGTCACAGAACTAAACAGAGCTGAAACAGTCATAGTTGGCTGAACTGAAGGACAGGGCTGGGCAGTGTTCCCAAGAGGCTGAAGCCTCTCTGCAAGCCCTCTTGGATAGTGCTACAGAGTGAAAACCATGCACCAAGCAGAGAGCTGGTAGCTAAAAGCAGAGAGCTGGTAGCTAAAAGCATACATGTTTCCTGCATGCTCTTTTTGGTGAGTGAGGAGTCAGAACAATGGGCTATTTCTAACACTAGCTTAAGAGAATACGTTATGTGTCATCATAAGCACATTGCTGGGGGCAGGGTTGGCTTGAAGCTGCGTTTGAATATTAAGGTAATCTTTCTTCCCAGCCCCAAAAATAAGGTGCTTAGAAGTGGGGGACAATTTAAGAGGTCTTTCAGGGTTTAGCAGTTCCAGAAATCCTGGGTGGGGGTATGAACTATATAAGAACCCTGAAATATGTTGAACTGGGTTTTTTTTCTGATTATTCCAATCAACTAGGAGAGAGCTTATACAATTTGAAACTTTTATTTCTTGCTAACACATGTTCACACACACAATGTCATTCTGTTGAATTGTTTCCAGAAAATTAATTATTCTTTAGAAAGATTTTGGCTTTCTCTGAGGACAGTTGCTGCTTTTCTACATTAGAGAAATCTTTTGTCTTTGTTTAACAAATAGGTGCAGTGGGGAAATACTTGTCTGGGAAATTACTGGAGGGAATAAGATGTACAAAGATCTTGATGCTGCAGTCCAAGATAAACGGGACATTGTAATACACTTAGCAAATGAAAATGCAAATCACAGAAAAGTAAAGGAGGAAAAGATACATTCCCTTGCCTGAACATTCAGAGAAAGGGAGTGGGACTGGAAGGTGTTTGACAAGCACATTATTCTCAGTCTCCTGCTAATTTAGTGTTATCAGAACTGCTTGCGGCTGTCATTCCATGAGCAAATATATTTGTAGAAGTGCCAGTAGTTTCAGAGAGATGATGCACTTATCAGAAAAGAATGTGAGTACTGTGAGGAGACTTCAAGCAAATGATAACTGGTAGAAGAGGTGTCCAGGAAGACTTCTTGTGCTTATCAGCAGTCTGTTATTAAAGCCTAATCAGTGTGGTGTTAAATTATTAGTTACAGCTAAAGAATCTAATTGGAGTTTTCTTTGTTTGTGTGAGTTCCACACATTAGTGTGCTTGGCTTCTCTACAAGCTAACAATGAATTAACATCTAAGCAATGAGATCTAGTTAAGGCCTATGCAGAGACAGAGCTGGCAAAGAAGGAATTATTTTTAAAGGGGCACAAGAAGAAGCCATACAACTCTCTGAGACTTAAGAAGCACAAAAAAAAAGAAAAAAAATGGATAAAAACACAAGGGGAGAAGAAATGTGGAAACTATGAAGGAAGAAATTTGAGAAAATACGTAGAAAGAAAGAAAGAAAGAGGAAGAGAAGTGAGGGAAAGAAGAGAAGTGAGGGAAAGAAAGATTGTGGGAAAACTTGGAACATAGACAGACAGAAATAGCTTTGCAAAGGACAAATAAAGAATGGTATCAGGAAAGAGACTAAAATAACAGAAAATGAGAAAATAAAAACAACCACTAGAATTAGAGAATGCACAAGTCCCATACCTAGCACTGTGGTCACTGAGTTTCACACTAAGGACTGTCTAAGGATTTCTGCTGAAACCATGCTATGAAATCCATGAAGCCTTGATGTGCCATTGATGCACAGGGATGTGTATCTTTGTAGGATGAGGCTGCATGTAACCAGACTGAAAAGTGCCTTGCCTACTAGCAGGTAAGTTTCCATGGTATGATCCCAAATGCAGCTCAAGGGTTCAAAGCAACCTTTAGGTCCTCCCCAAAGAAAATGGCTCTTCCATCTGTCTTTGGCTACTAAATTACAGATTTGTGACAAATATATGAGTCTGAAGGATTCTTACAAAATAATTACATCTCTGTAATTCATATTTTTGTTTAGCAGATACAGTTCAACAAGTCTTCTGGCACATAGGATTTTACTCCTGTAGGAATAAAAGGCTGTGTAAAAATCTTATGTATATTTTTAATCCTTTTAATGACATCAAGATTTATATTCATGTTAATTTTCAAGTAGAGTTTTTCTTCCAGTTTTGTGGAGACTGAGCAATCCAAATTAATGCACCTAACAAATTCCCTTTCAAATTTCTACTGTGTGCATAACAAGGCAGTGCTTTGAAGAACAAACCTCCAAATATTCCAAATTCTCCAAAGCTGGATTTTCATCGAGGGATCCTGCTGCTAGCAATACCACTGTCAGCCCTATGGTATGTTGTTTGTGATGCTTTTGCCATGGGTTATTGATTGGGCACTGCAGTCAGCAGAGCTTTAGTGATTCTGCTCCTGCCTCTGGTTACAGCCCTCTGCAGATATTTGTGTATTTGCTCCAGCCATCCCAGGGCAACTGTACTTTCCAAAGCATTAATCATTGCAGAAGAGCAAGGAGAATAATGGAAGTCCTGTGGGCATTTGAAATGGTTCAGCTCCTCTATACTGTGTAGGCAGCCAAGCTTTATGTGTTATGAGACAAATAGAAAATGTTTGAATAGAGTGTGTGGGGAGAGAGAAGTAGATTAGCAGCCACTCACAGCACATAGCACCTTGTCCAGTGTGCTGACTAGCAGTTGATGTTCAGACAGTAATTTGGGGCTGAGAGGATACTTTAGATCTGCTCCAACCTAGCTCTGAGGATTGTGGGGAGGAGGATCTCCTTACTGAATACATTGATGGCTCTCCTGATTTCCAGCAGTGTTAATTTCATAGGTTTGGGGACCTTCAGAGGCACATGGATACCAAGCTTGAGATAACAGAGGTCTGGGCTTATTTCTCCTTGAAATATAGGTTCATTAATTTCCATGCTCCTACAAATGGGGTCATTTTAGGTATATTGCCTCACCCTTGAAGCCTGTCAGCAGGTACTTCTAGTGTGTTGTTTGGAAAATGTCTTCTAACACAGGTTTACACAGATAATTTAAATAATGTAAAAACCTCAACTGAAACTGCTACTTGCACCTGTATGTGCTGTACATGGCCCCAGAACAGCAGCACTACTTATAAGTCACTAATGTCTAACATCTCCCAGATAATGGGTAACTGTTTTGATTTTAGAGATGTTGTATCCCAAAAAAATCAAAGCAAACCATGCTGCAAAAAACCCAAAAACTCTCAAAACCACAAACCTCAAGTAGGAATGGTTTCTAAAGTAAAAATTGGTGAGAGATTTTGAGCATCGGTAAGAATGAGGGATATGTTCAGAGTTGATGAACACTGGGAGAAGAAGCAGACAAAAATTTAAAAAAAAATCTATCAAAACTTTGAGGAACTTTGGGTTGTCTAATACATAACAAGAAACAAGGCTACCAAAACAAAACAAAAACAAAAACAACCCCTCACAAAAACAAACAAACAAAAAACAACCAAAGAAAACCCCAATGCAAAAAAAAACAACCAAAAAAAAAAAAAATCAAAAAACCCCAAACCAAGCCCAAAAAGAAAAGGAAGGGTATGATGCAGTTCAGATATGTTTGCCCTGAAACTCTGGATATTAGAAATCACAGAGGAATACAGACATAACTCAGCTTAAAAGAAATGACCTTTATTCATATAAATGCAGCAGAACATTTTCATTAGAAGCAACAAAAGTCTACTATTTTGACCCAAATTACTTTCTTAATCTGCACCACAGTTTATGTTCACAAAAGGTTTCAGTCAACCCATTTATTTTTATCTGCTCTTTTGCTCTTTCAAGAAAGAACCAGGAAGATTGTCTACAGTTTTCTCTCATTTTAGACAAATGCAGTCCTGATGGCTGTGGCCTGAAGGGAAGAGCTGCCTTCCTCCCAGAAGAGGAGGAGAGCTGTTAATATCTGGCAACAGGAGAGGAACAAAGGGACGGCTCTGAGACACAGTTTGCTGCTGGTGTACAAGGTGAGATATTTCTCTTTGTAATAAGCAGATGCATCATAGCATGAGGGAAATTGTGCAGGTGCAATCCTGAGTGGACCTGAGGGCAAATCAGCTTGGGTAAATGTGATTCAGGGTGCAAACACTGAAGAGTGAGCAGGCAGGATAGGAATTCTGTTTAGCAAGCCCCCTTCAAGCAGCAAAGAGCCCAGTGCAGCCCTGGGAGCAGAGGGAGCCCAGCAGCAGGCACCTGCAGCAGGGCAGCAGCGATTGTTCAGGAGAGCTGGGAACTGCAAAGGCCAGCTGGAGTAACAGGGTGGCCAAGACATGGGGCTAAAGCCACCAGCAGAGATGGCAAATAATGATCAGCTTTGGACTCATGGAGCTTCAGAAGCTGTGGGCCTGTCCTCAGCAGTGAGGGGAGCACATCCCCCCAACCCAGCTGCTGTAACCTGCAAGGCTGAGGTGTTAGCACAGGATGAGAATCACAGCCACAGGGCCCAGCACAAGACATGAAAGAGAAGGATAATATCATATGCTTCTGGAAAGAAGTGGTTATGTATTAAATAATCCTTCTCCCTCACTGCTTCTTCCTCCCTGCTTCACTGAAATATTTTTCTAGTATTTAAGTTCATCTGCCATTTGCAAATGGGAATAATTAGTTCACTTAGTTTTATATTTTCAAATTCCAGGGTATAAATTTAAGCTGGTGTTTATTAGAAACTTCTGAACTTAGAACTCCTATATTTTTGCTGTCACTGAAAACCTGACAGAAAGGTTATATTTCCCCATCTTCATAAACATGATATTTCCTAAAATATGTTGCAGTTAACTTTTGATACTAAGCTCTAATAAATACTCAGAAATGTTTGAGAAATTCCATATGTTGCCATATACTTCTGTATACTGCAAGGCATCATTGAATCTTCAAATTTGTTCTTAGATTATATGTGCTGATACCTCTCCTCTAACCACAGCTTGAACACGTGCTCTAGCTGTTTCTAATGTGTACAAGGTCATCAATTGCCTCACTCTTGTTTATAGCATGCAGAATTATGTTAAATGCCTCTGCCATACTCAAAAGAGTGGCTTATCTTTCAGTGGAGATTTTATAGTGTCTAAAATGAGGCACCAGAAGTGATTGGCAACCTGAGATCACTTTGTGTGAGCAGGTACACTTCTCCCCTCTACTTTCCTCTGGCATCATGTATGCAATTGTTAAAGGTGCTTATACTACACCTTCCTCATTCTAAGTGTGGGTGCTTGGCAGGATATTCTTCACAGGGATCTCTAATGGCTTTGAGATGTTTTCTTGCTCTTACTCTGAAAAGTTCTGGAGTTATTAATTTTGAGCCATAAGGCTTGGCTCATTTGTTCTCGCTTTCCTTTAAAGAGGGGAAGAAATCATGAAATATAGGCTTTTCTATGTACCCTGAATACTAGCTATTGTTTGTGGGAGAAATTAAATAGATTTCATTTTCATTTTTGCAATTGAAATGGCTGATAGGATGTGGTAGTTACGCTCCTTAAACTATGCTAAATTTCAAAACATAGAAGAAGAAAATGTGCAATTTAACAGAACTTCAGGTATGATTTTTAAGATACTACACCTACTATTGACACAACTTACTTTTATTTTTCATTTAAATATACATTACTTGCTGCATTAGTAATGCATGAAAATACACCTTGGTCTTTCTTAGAAGGGTAAAGTTTCTCTTAACACTCTTATTTGTAATCTCTGCCTATTTTACATTTGAACCCCAATATACAAACCTCATGTTGTGGTTTTTCAGTGATCATCAAGATATTAATTTGTAAACTGTACTTCTGTAGGCCTCTACCATGTACTAATCTCTTGGTGGAAATGCTTGTGTGTTATTTAGCTCACCATACTTTTCTAGACCACTTTCCAATGCTGAAGTTTCTAAGTAATCAACTGTTACTTCCAGTAATACAAAAATAGCATGTCATTACCATTTAGCATCAACTGCAAGGATATAATTTTAAACCATTTCTCCTTTCCCTGACTGAAGAAATGCCTCTGCAATAATTTTTAACCTTTCATCAGCATAATTGCTAAATAATTAACAATGGTTAAATTATGAGAACCTGAGAGATTTGAAAATTATTACTGACGTATGTATTTCACCAAAGCAATGACCTATATATATCTGCTTCAAAATAAAAGCAAACTGTAATTACTAACAGCAGCAGCACAAGGTCTTTTTATGTGCCAGATCTTCTGATATATGTAGTTAATTCCTAAGTCACAGCTGCCTTGGTCCTATATTAGGTTATAAAGACCCATCTCACTGCAAAGAACTTGTGTGCTGAGGCTGAGCTCTCCTTCTCCAAGGTTATCTCATAATGCTTTGCAATGTCTTCATTTCCATTAATACAAATTAGTTATTCCACAGAATAAGCCATGGAAAACAATGTAAAGGCTCTATAATACCTTTCTATTTTTATAGCAGATATTATTTCCTTTCTTCTGTTAGCTGAACTGATTTGCATTTGCATGCTGAGCTTTTCTTCAGTTTCTGCAGTCTTCTCAATGAGCTCCATGTGCTGATTTTGGATATGCCTTTATACACAATTTAGGAGCTGACAGGCCTCAGTCTCTCCATCCTGTCCCAGCACTGTGAGTCACTGGGATTTACTCACTCTCCTTTGTCTCCTAACTTGGGTGAAAAGCTGCACACAGTCTGCTGGCATCTTGATGACCCACTAATCTGGCTTCCAGCAACATGTGGGCCCTTCTGTCCTCTCCTGCCCTTTGTTCCAGGCACTCCCGTTCATCCTTCACTCACCACAATCTTTACATTTCTACTGCAACTCTGTAACAAGGGGAGGAACATGAGGTATTTGCTGGTGGGGGTAGGAGAAACCATGGGAGCATGAATGTACAGCATAAATCTGTCAGAAGCCTGGCTGATCCCTAAATTATTTATTTTTTCAGGTCCTTCTCAAGTTCATCCTTTTGGTACATGTTTATCTTCCAAGCAGTTTTAGGTAGAATCATGGAAAGTTCACGGTGACTTTCACTCACCATTTTGAGAGTGTGCATATATCTTATATGTAATCACATACCTGCATCTCCTCTGTCCACAATATTCTTTTCACCTCTGAAGTGCCTTTGGTGGTGAATGTGACTCTGCAGCTGTAACTACCTTTTGAATTGCAATTCCCAGTTTCAGTTTCATCCAATCATCTCAATAGCCACTTCTTTCTTTCTGCATTTTTTCATCTACTGTAGTGCCATTCATATTCAGACAATTTTTTTTATTTCTAAGATTTTAGGGGAAGTAGTGGAACAGAGCTTGTTTTGTTTTGTTTTTCTGTTAGAGGTTCCAAGCACACAGTCTGCTGAACGATTAGTAGTGTCTATATAATCCTAATGACCCTTCACTCCTGTCACTTTATTTATGCCTTTGGGCTGTTTAAATCAGAGGCACCTGGATGGAAACAAAGTGAAGTGGCTGCCTGAATGTTTTTACAAATAAAAGTAATGTGTCTGGTGCTTCAACTAAATCCCCACCACTTCCTCCCAAAGTATTTAGCACAAGGATGTTCAGCAGGCTTTGGCTTTGTTGAACACCTGCTCAGAAAATCTGCTGACTACCAGAGTCCCCAGGAGCACAGCAGCCCCTTCATGCTTCCTTTTGAAAATGTTGGTCTAACACCAGCACAGTGCTGTGATCCTCTCCAACAAAGTCCTCTAAATGCAAATTTTAATCAATGCCATTTCCTCATAAATCAGTCCCTCTAGCTTTCTAATTATCAGCACCAGCTCTGAATTGTCATTACACTTCTCATATTGATGTCCAGATTGAAAGTGATGTCTTCCTGTGCTGCACAGGAAAGGATTATCACTTAGCTGCTCTCTCAGGGATCTGAGCATAGGATATGAAGCTGATTAGCACACCTTCCTCTCTCCTATGCACACCACTGCAGTTTTCCTACTATAGAGCTATTTCTTTTTTATTCCTCTTTAGAAACAACCAAAATAAACAAAATCTTAATTATTCTTGTGCAGTACTCTCATTTATAACTATTTTTAAGTAATGCCAGAATGAAAGTTAAAACATCAGCCTCATTTTATTGTGTAATTCACAAATAATGTGGCCATAATTGCTGTTTCCCTTTCCTCCTGTGCTAACATTTTTGCAGCCTCCTACTTTTTCTGAGCAACTGAAAACCTCTAGATCAATAAAAAGAAAGTGTTTTTTTGCTGTAATGGCACACAGATGCCTAAGCTTTCAAAACCACCATGAAATAATTCCCCTCTCCACCAAAAATATGTGAAATTTGTTGTCAAGAAAGTGCATGTACTGTTTCATGTATAACTAGAATAAAAAAAAAAAGTATGATTTTTATATTATTATTATTTGGAAGATAATTGCGTACATCCTGTTTTCACTATCAATAAACACAGCTGCTTTATTGATTTAATTATGTCAAAATAAAATGCTTCTATTGGGTTGTTTAGTTTCCTTATGATTGGATGTAACCTGGTTATAACTATTATATATATATATTATTGCTGGTGATTATTGTTAATATAGTAATGAAAATGAGAATATGATCTTATTAAAAAGTACAGTCCCTTTACTGCAACAAATAGTAAATATTTTTCATCTTTATAAAATTTATTTTCAATTATTTTAATGGAGAGTCTTAAATAGATTTTTGTGAAATGGTGAGAAAACTATCCTTTTGCATTTAAACCTGAAACTAGAAATGGAGATTATATTTTTCAAAGATTCTAGTAACTCAGCACACAGGATACTGTAGTTTGTTAATGACTTTGCCAGGGAAGCCAAACAAAGTAATTGAAAAAAATGCATGGTGGCCAGTGATAAAAATAAAGATAATAGTTAATATGCAGAATAGAAAAGCTTTAAATTTATTTAAGGGGGAAATTTTAAGGCATAATCTGGATTAAACCCAAATACAATGTTTTATTACTAAGTATAACACAAAAATACTTAGTGTTTTATTTGTTTTATGTTTTGCTTTGCTGCAGATAAACTGCTGCAAATGTTCCAAACTGTGTATCCGTGTCCTGCCTCCTGTGAGAAGCTGAGAAATGCATCTTCAGTTGTGATCTGAGAGGGATCCTACCCATTGGCTCTGGGAATTAAACTGCCTTTGTTAGAACAACTTGGGTCTGGACTCAGATAGACACTTTACAGAACAGAGGTATCCAAAGACAGGTTTGTTGGTTTGACTCATCTTTCATTCAGCTCAAATCTGCTTTTAAATATTTTCTATTATTTATGTACTTACATGGTTTATAGGTGATCTAAAGTTCAAACCTGCCAGTGGAGGTACAGAAATATTTGAGATGAACAGGGCTCCTTGTCACCAGAGGCAACCTGGTGCAAAACCTGGTGCACTCTGGTGCAAAACGTATGTCTATTTCTGCAGATATCTGAAACAAGCAACTTCATAAACATGAGCACTCAGCTTCAAACAAGAGCACTAATTGAACTGATGAGGCTTAGCAGGACTGAAACAAGAATTATGAAAAGATTTTTCTTCCTGTTCTATCAAAAATGGTATAATTCCTTACAATGGGTTGAAAATTAAAAAGAGTGAAGGAAAGAGTTGTACATAACTTCCAGGGTAATGTTTGTGCAACTGAGAAATTCTGGTTGATGTCAAAACATTTCTGCGTTACTAAATATCCCAGCATAGGTGGAACCTGCCACATTCTGACAGAGGCTGACAAGTTCAAAAACTGGAATATTGGAGGACCCCTGAACTTTGCTGTTGCATCAGGGGGAAGCCATTTGAAGAATGGCACAGAAGCAGCTTAGAAAACGTTGGCTAATCAAATTTGTCAGACAGCAGGAAAATGTTTGAAGAGAAGGATTGACATCAGGAAAGGCACAATGGAGTGATTGAGTACTGAGAGGGAAGGGCATGTATGACTTAACAGGAAGGATTTACTTTATAACTCAGGCTAGAGTTTGATGAATATTTCCTTTGATGGAAGTGCTGGATAAATCAACTTTGCAGGGAGGGAAAGAAGCTGGTTTTGATCTTAGCTATTTCTCCAGCCTGCCTGACTGTGTGACAGCACAAATTAAAATGCACAACAAAAGGTAGTGGCAAGAAGGGCAGGTGAAAGTGAAGTTAGGGCTTATCAAAGTCTGTCTGAGATGGCCCCCCATGGAGGAGAGCCTGTTTGGAGAGACAAGTACTGGCAGAGGCATGGGCAGGCAGAACAGGGGCAGTGAGAGCCCTCTGAGCTAAACCCAGAGCGTGCTTGGTAGGAGGGAAGGTGGGGAGGAAACCTAAACAGAGACATGCGTGAGGAAGTTTCTGCTGTCAGCAGGGGGAAAAGCTGAGCAGGCTGCTTGCTTCCCTTATGGCACAGCACTGAAGTGTAGACTCCAGGTGCTAAGCAGGCCAGCAAGTCTGAGCTCAGAAAAGGACTTCACTTGAGCTAGAGAGGGTGCTGAGAAGTTTTATAGAAGAGTCAGCACTAGCACTGGTGACAACAACCAGCAGGCTTAAGGACCTCCTTCTGTGAGGGCTTGTAGGTGGCCAGTCAATGAAAACATCTGGGGCCTGTTTGTCCTAAAGAAGGTTTAAAAACATCCTGGTTTTGACTGCACATGCTTAGCATGCTCATGAAT
Source organism: Buphagus erythrorhynchus (assembly GCA_013400855.1). Classification (NCBI taxonomy): domain Eukaryota; kingdom Metazoa; phylum Chordata; class Aves; order Passeriformes; family Sturnidae; genus Buphagus; species Buphagus erythrorhynchus. The sequence continues at coordinate 17,219 of VZTT01033554.1, read as the reverse complement.
TTTAATAAGGAAGGTTCATCAGGACAATTTGCTGCTATGTCAGGATAAAGAATACTGAAAGTTTCATTCATAGTACATTGTGTTTTCAATTTGCTCACTGGTACATGGGAAGAATATGAGGGATTTTAGCTATCTTTTCGTTAGAAAGGATCATTTACTGATATAATATTTGCTATGAGTCTCTAATGGAATGGGTTTTAATCTTTTTTTTACATATAGAAATATAAATTTTCACATTTTGCAAAATTTTATGTAGAGTAACTTAGTATATGATAATATCCTTTAACAATATTTGTTTTTATCAAAGATTTTCAGTATTACCTTATTAAGTAAAAGTTGTTGCATGATTTTGCTAATCTCTGCCCTATTTTTTCTCTCTCAGTATGAGCTGTTCTGAAATTATGTTCATGTACTAGAAGACAAAGTGCCAAGTACCTAATTTAGTACTCAGCAGTTACATCCAAATTTCAGTTGTTGTATAACACCAAATACTCTAAAGATGGCAAGTTCAAGAAATACTTGCCTCAGACTGGAAAATTATCAGCACTTTGGATTAGACAGTATTATTCAAATTCCATTTAAATGGCACTTTATTCTCAAGGTGGCCTGAATGATTTAACAACCTGTTCCTAATGTGTGTGACCTCTGTGACTAAGATAACTATTGCAGCCTGATTGCCCACAACTGTGCAGGAAAAAAAAGATACAGGAAGAGTTTTACAAACTACTTGTGAACTATGCAAAAAAACCAACAAAACAAGGACCAATTAGTGGAATTTTAAAACACTTCTGTGGGTTAGAAACATGTACTGTGATTAGGCTCCCAGGGCTTTTGGATGTGTTTGAAAATCCTTGCCATTCTGACAAAGATTTCAGAAATAATTTACATTAAGGGTAGACATACTTCATTATATTTGAAATTACCCTTTCAAAATGCATTAAAGTAAAGCTTGTACACAAAAGTTTTTATAAAGCAGTGAGAAATATACTCCACACATGGCAAGATGTTTTATTTTTTAACTATAGCTGCAGATGTAATTACGTTATTTGGAAAAATAGTTGCATTTTTAGTCATGATATTCTCTCTGTCTTGAAGAGAATTTCTGACTCTGAGTGAACACTGAATACTGAGTAATTGAACATCACATAACACTGAATCTCTATAAAATATGCTTTTTTTGACTCAGAGGGTTACAATTTAAAGCTTCTACATGAACATAATAAACTATGAAGTCAGGTAGCTCTAAGGACATCTATGCAGATACAAAGAAGAATTTTAACCAGCTCAGCCAATCACTCCTAAAAATTACTTTTCCCAGTAAGAGAAGAGCTCTGCCTCTCATTGCCTCTAAAAATAGCTCATATTATTTATACTTTTTCAATTCACTTTTGCTAACAATGATTATGATTAGTGTTAGTGTATAACCTAACCTTGAAGCATGCTGCTCTTTGTAATGTAAGAAATTCAAGCCATATGAAGAGGAACCAATGCAGAACCTTTACTTATTCATGTAAATGAATAGTTTTTGTCGTCATAGAAAGATAATCTATTTAGGCTTAGAGAAAAGGCTAATACTGGGAAACTCCCTTCCATTTATCCTCTTCCCAAACACTCCATCCTTATGGCCCTCTGTAGAAACTTAGAGAAGAGTTTTTTTTCTCAAGAAGATGCTTGGCAACATCACCATGTCAGAACTGTGCTAGAATGTAGAATCGTACAATACTGGGAAATGCACACAAAAATTGTAAAGCTGTCTTTGTCTTCCCCTTTTCTAAGGCCAAATAAGGTAACAGCTACAGAACAGGACACACATTTCTCAATCCCTGACCAACATTGCCATCAAACCTCTTTTATGCTGTGAACAATTTGCAAGTAGTTAATTTTGAAGCTGGAAATGAAATGTAAATCTAATGTAAGCAAAAATGGTGGTGGTACTGAGTGTGGCTGCCTCTGCAGTGCTAATATACTCCATGGCTGAAGAGCAAGAGAGTTACAGAGAGATGGGAATCAAGTCCCATTAGAAAAATCCCCTTTCTTTCCTTTTTTGTGGTGTAAGCAGAAGAAAGCATCATGGAGCTGTAAATATAGTTCCAGCAGAATATTAGGTGCTTTGTACAGGAGTCATCCAGAATGTCATTGACTACCAGCTCTCTGTGTTACTTCTACAGTTAGCATTTCAGTCATGTCTTCTCAGAGCTGTTATGCCTCGTGTGATCACTAGTATGGTAAGTACAGCTCCTTTTCTTCAGCAAACACCAGCAGTAATCCCTATCAGATTGAGCCATCAGGAGACAGAGTATGCTGCAGACATCCCAGTAGACCTGCTCAGTGATATGGCACAAGCACCTAACAGAACAACAAAGTTGGTCCTCATGTCCTTCCCCCGTGGCCACAAACACGACCTGTGACATTCCCATCTGCATACTGCTGCTGTGTACCTTCTGACTGAAGCCATAGGATCAAGATCCCTGCCCTTGTATCTCAGGCCATGTTTGTGGCCACTGGGGAAGGACATGAGAACCAACTTTCTTGTTCTGTTAGGTGCTGTGCAGAAAGGAAGGCATTCCCCTTCTATTAAAGATGCTCAGGGTCTACCGCCAGCCATAAACCATTTTCCCACTTTCATATTTAAGAAATCTGAGCAGCAAAATAATAACCACAGATAGCTTTGCTACCTTTTAAATATTTTGCAGGAAGTGCAGCCTTTAGGCTTTTATATTTTATTTTATTTTATTCAAGAAAGACCAAGTTATGAAGACTGTATTTCACAGAAAATAAAAAGTCATTAAAGAAAGTAATAAAAGTCACTGCCAAGTTTGCTGCAGGAAGCACAATCCAGCAGCCTCTAGTACTTGGAAGGACATGATGAGATCATGAGATACTTTATTGTTTCTACCTCAGCATTAAGATGCACATAAAAAAATCCCACAAAACACTCCAGATTCTTCAGAACCTTGCAAAGTTTGGCTGTATCTCATTACAGACATGTCACTCATACCTTTATAAAATGAAGAGTTTATCTTGTTTTATATATATAATTGAACTGAAGAACTTCAAAATTATGGCCAGGCTTTTAAAATACTGTTTTACACACCCTCTGATAAGTGAGTACCATAAAACATAGATCCTTCAAAACCTGCTAGGTGGTGCCTATACAGAGTGCCAGGCTTTCAGCCTGTGCCAGTCAGTAAACAAAATCTCATGGGTTTGGGCTATTCGGGACTCGAGTTTCAAATTCTATTAAGAGCACAATTTAAGGCTTTGTTGTAATTGTTTCAGAAGAAACAATCACTCCTCAGTTCAGGACTAAAACCTAGTATTTGTGTTTAAAGGGGCATTTCAAATCTCGATGCTAATAGGTGAATGTGCTTACCTTCAGAAGCCAGCTCGTGTACTGAATTCCGCAGATCTTTTGTTTGTTTCTGTGATGTTTTGAATGTGCACTGAATGCTTGTATTTTTCTGTCACTTTCAGTTTCCAAACCTCCTGATATTGTTTATCAACATAGAAAGGGCTTTTTTCACTGTTTTCCAACATGAATCTGGCTGTATGACAAATACATAAGGTTTTAAAGTAGTAGATGCCTCTGCTTACCCATGAATATGATGATACCATCTTGCCATGATCAGAAAGCTCCATATAGAAAACATTCTACAGCTTTTATTTACAATTCATTGCTGCCAGCCTATACTTATCCCATTGCATATAGTTATTTCCTTATTTTTTGTATATCCCTTTTATGAATTGGCCTGTTCTGTAAATTACATCTCTAGCCAATACACTGGATACTGCTGGCTTACATTAACTTAACTGCTCACATTCATGTTTGTGCTACAAGTAAAATCAATTGCCTATCTGTTGCAGGGAGATGTGGAAGCAAATAACAAGCGAGGCAGCAAGGTAAATCACTCCAGGTGGAGGATTTCCAGCCCACTAGGTGCAAGACTCTGCCTGGCAGCACCTCCCTGTGCCCAGTGGCAAGTGGAGCAAGAGGGAAGGTGTATTCCAGGCCTGTGGGGCGCTGCACAGGATGGCCAGTGTCACATCTGGTGGCACCTGAGATCAGTGTCACCAGTGCCACCATGAACTGGTATCCAGTAGGAGTGTATGGGGGCTTTGTTTTTCTTTGAAGGTTGATTTTTCTAGAAGTGCAACGACTGAGGCTGGAAGCAGTAACTGTTGTGAGAGCACTGCTCTGCCTTGTAACAAAGGCTCTGTTGTGCTGGCACGCAGCACAGTGCCCAAAGCTCAGGATGTTTTCAGCTATTTGCTTTCATTTGTATTTGAGTTAATCTGGCACAGCGCTGGAGAATAACATCATATATTAAGGGTCATTTTAATCAAATGGATCCCTGATACCCTGATTTCTTCCTACAGGCAGTTTGCATGGAAAAGGCAATTAACTACAACTCTAAACTGATGTATGACCTTAAAAAAAATAATTGTCATAGATTCTGTCCTGGCAACTCATTCAGCAGAGTATGCATGGAAAACAAAAGTCAGAAAACCTGTTGCAACTTCTTTATATTTAAATTAGCATATCTCTAACCAGAATACAAATGAGAATGACTTTTAGGTAACTCTCTCTTATGGAAGGCACTGCAAGTATTTTGTTCCTCCTCTGCAGGAGAAGCCTTGTTTTGTCCTTGAGAACAAACTCCAGTTGCGACCAGAAAAATGGAGAAATTTCTATCTCAATAGAAAGTTTGGCCTGAATTCCTTTCTCTCTCCCACTCTTCTCCTCTCCCAAAAGTAACCATAAGAAAATTTATTAGGATTAATGAGTTCAAGTGTACTGATAATTTAAGATCCACAAGCCAAAGCAAAAATACCCTATTTAAATAGGTGCACTTTCCTTTATTGTGTAGGCTATGTGATAGCTATGGTACACAGAATGTAGTATTTGCACTATGGAGGGTCTTAGACATGTGAAATAAGAAAGAGATATTCATGTATGACAATCTGCTATAGTTTTTCCTTAGCTGATTTTTGTCTTGCTTCATTTAAAGATACATGCGTCAGTGAGTCCTACTGAGTTTTCATATGTGTTGGGCATCAGATCACTTAACTAGTGCTCTAAAATACCATTTGTCCTACAGTCAGATCTTACAAAGATACAGCTTGAGGGATCTCAAGTAAGTATTCATGAATAGTGAAAGCTTCTATTATCTTACCTTTTGCCCACAAGTATGCAATAAGCATAAATGTAGAACAGTGATCTAAAAGTTCTATTTGGCACATTCTTAAATCATTAATGAACACACTTCAAATATTGCTAAAGTTTTCCTCTTTTAATAAAGTAAAAAAACAATTAATTTGGTTCTCTATAGCAATTACTTTTAGTGGGAAGCTGATCATTTATCTCTGTTTATCTCTACAGGTTGTGAAGGAAGCAATTTTGCCCTTCCTCTTTCTTTGCTGCTGCTGTTTTAAGTATTCTTCCAGGAGAGAAAGGCTCAACAGAGAAGGTATGTTCTTGAGGCTGGCAGGCCTTGGCTGATATGCCTCATCTGAAAATCAGAATGACAATGTCTTTCTGTCTTTCATGTCCAGTGGGTGGTGTTGCTGAGAGAAGGACAGCTTTCTGAGTGAGCAGAGGCCAGGGATGAGGTCAGTACCACAGGCGTGCCCCATGGTGACGGAGAGGGCGATGGCTGCAGCAGATGTTGACTGGACAGCAAACAGGAAAGGTGGTGAACAGTGGTGCTTCTGCAAACTCTTGTTTTGAGGGAAGAAACGAAGCAATTGCAGCCTCTGTGAGACAGTTTTCCTACTCAGAATGAGACTCAGTAAATGATATTCAACTGCTCTGGAAAAACCAAGAGCAAAATTATGATTAAGATAGAATTTGCAGAAGCCAATTTTTAAGAGCCATTAGGTCACCTAATGATGTATTCAGCTAGGAGATTTAAGACTGCAACCTGTCCTGGAGTGGTTAGGCTGCATGCATGGCAAGTGTCCCAGCCAGCTTTCTTCACAGCATTTCTTTCTGCATTTTTGCTTCTATTATTTTAATCTTGGCATGACAGAGTTTTAGGGTGTTTGTCCAGGAGCTAAGACAGACAACGGGTTATTTATCTGTCATCGGAGGGGAAACAAAATACACATCAGTGCTGAATTGGACTAGATGATCCCCGTGGGTCCCTTCCAACTCAGGATATTCTGCGATACTGTGAGTGCTGAAACACTGGTGGCGAACGGCCCCGGGGCAGCCGATACCTGCCTGAGACACTCCCAGCGTTCACCTGGGAGCCGCTGGGCGCGCATCCAGCCGGCACAGCGGGTCTCTCCAAAGAGCCGAGCGACAGTCCTGTTGTCCTAACGCGGCCGCCAGTGCCACAAACTCCGCACTGGGACAGACTCCCGCATGTCCCACGCTGGGAATTTATCACGGTATTTATCACGGCTACCCCCTCGGTAGCC
>VZTT01033551.1:43795-57731 GCA_013400855.1 Buphagus erythrorhynchus | reverse complement strand
CTCATGATCTTCAAGTCTTTTATCAAAGTATGGAATTCCAATATTGTAAGATATGAATTCGGATTTTTACTTATCCATTACATCGGATTATATCTGGGCCGCTTTGCCTATGACTTTAAAGGAAAATCTTTAAACATTCATAAAAAAAACCCCAACCAAACCCTGACAAGAGAAGAGCAATAATATAGGAGATTCTGCTACTGCACAAAACATGATATAAGCTTATCAGAGCGCTTGCTATTCCAATTTATTCTGTGATAAACACCAGTTTTTCCTGGAACTCTGAATATCTGTCACTTGTTACAACAATGCAGAGAAATGTAAACCATATAGGTGAAACTTTCACACCACTGTAGCTTTGGGGAAAAGTGATACTGAGTCCAAGACTAAAATTGAAGGACAGGAGAACATATATATATTAGAAGGAGGGTAAAGGATCATATGCTGTGTCATTATGAATCCATTCACCCTTGTATCTTTTATATATTCTTCGAAATACAGCTCTTTTGAAATCTGAATTTATAATTTATTTCTTGTCTTTTCTCAATTTCAGCTCAATGACAAATGGCTGATGTTGTCCTATTAAGCACATGATTAACTTCTAAAAGGAGAGATTCATAACAAACCAACCTTTTTGAGTTGAAGGGCACAGTAATTGAAAAACATCTAATAGTGTCTCTTTCCTTGAAGAAAGCAAACAAAAATTCAGCAATAGAGTAATGAATTTTGTAGTGCCCATGAGCTGTTAAATGAACACAGGTGGCTGTTTCCAATGTAAGCTGTTTGTAATAGACTTCAAATTAGCAGGAGGAAGATAAAAGCTTCGAACACTTTTAAAATCTCACAAGTGTGAAAGACTTCATACATTGTAACTGAAATAAAGAAAGGTGATTAATAAGTGTCCTTTACCTAAATGAGTTACCAGATGCATTGATTCTCAAGTGTAAAAAATAATAATTTTAAAAAAGGTAAGGAAATTACCCTGGAAAAACTAGACTGAACATTCTTGATGGAAAAATGGCTCACAATTCTTTATGTTAGCCTATTAAGTTACAAGTGACTAATTCTTCAAAGACTTTGTATTAAGAGCTCTATCAGGAAATCATTGACCCAGTGATGGAACTTCAGCTTCTCCAGTACAAATGTTTTTTTTTATCCCTAGGAGATATCAGATACATGATCTATCCAAGCAACAGAGCTATGTAGCTACTGTGGTCAAGGAAAGCCTTCAGGAGTATAGAAGACTGATTTCTATTTTACATGATTTTTCATTGTTTTTAATATCCGAAGATCATAGACTTAAAATCATAGCCATGGAATGGCCTGGGTTGGAAGGAACCTTAAAGATCATCTCATTCCACCCCCCTGCCATGGGCAGGGACACCTTCCACTAAACCAGGTTGCTCAAAGCCCTGTCCAACCTTGCCTTGGACACGTCTAGGGATGGAGCAGCCACAACCTTTCTGGGAAACCTCTTCCACTGCAAAGTAAAGAATTTTTCCTAAACTGAGATTTAATAATTTCAATTCTGTGAGGAAAAGCCTAGATAAAAATAATGGCCAAAGTTAAGAAGCAGATAGGTACTTTTAATCACTTCAGAATAAGATTTAAGATCTTTTGTAACCTAAATTATTTGTCTAGCCAGCTCAAGACATTTAGTCAGAAAGATGTGGTTTAAATATGTGAGTGTTTATTTTGTCAGAGTAGTTTTGCCCTTGGTATCACTTTGTTTTGTTCGGAGTAATAGCAGTATTCAATGAACCCTTTACTGGGATGATTATATTACTGGTTATCATGTTATTGACTTGTTCACAGTAATTGAATGATTTGCATTAGAATTTGCCTACCATGCATTTAGGTGGATCATCATGAAAAAGGCATTTTTTTTACATTTTTTTTATCAAAACGAGAATGTTCATTTATTCAGTCATCACAAGACTACTGCATTTATGTTTACTCTTTATCTTAATCCAGGTTCAGCCTCAGGTGTTGACAAACAATTCAAAACATTCTTGGTGTGAGTTGTCATTCTCTAAATACGTGCTTTTTGTGTGTTTATTGAAGCCAAATACCTCTGTATGCTTTAACACACTCATGAGAAAAAAAATCACTTTCCACTAGGTTTGTGCATTCCATTAAGAACATAAAAAATGCACAAGAATGAAAATACAAACACGAAAAATGTAAAAATCCTTTTTTCCCACAAGCAAACCAGGGCACTTAGAGCACAGAAATTAATCAAAATCACCTTTATAACTTCACATTTCCAGTTGTACAAAAATTAAAAATTCAACTTCTGATTACCAGAGATATATCTTCACATGGTTTCAATAGCTAAGACCCAGGGAAAGACTGCTTGATTAGGAAAGTGAGGAGATAAATGGTGTGAGAGAAGGTGAGAACATGAGAGCATTGAGGTATCAATTTCCTCCCGACAGTAATTTCAGAGTAGGAAAAATCTAATTAGAAGGAAAAAACAAGAACAAGACTATCAATGTCTTTTCTGTTGATTAGAATATTTGACTAGAGTCATAAAACAATTTTTTTTAAAACTGTATTGATCATACAGTGAAGATTTTGAAGACTTCAATATCAAGTTTGTGAGTTAGTTAATTACTTAGTCCACCTTGGATTGGGATCAGGGTGAAGGCAGCAGAAACATTAACATTTTCTTCTCTCCCAACTCATTGAGAGGAAAAAAATCTAAGAATAAAATACATAGCAATGCTTTGGCTTTGTCACTACTTCTATTAGTTTTAAAATAAAGAAGAAAAGATTACTCATGGAAAATATTTAGGTGTTTAAAACATATCTTATTTCTCACATTTTTACTTGAGTATTTTTTTATGGAAAGAAATTTTAGCATTCCAGATTAAAATGGATCTTCTATGCCCATCAAGATTTTGACTGATGCTTGTATAACTTTATGCAATTCACAAGCCTAATGTAACTGATCAAAAAAATTAACTAATTGAATTTAAAGGAGAGCAGCAATAATGTAAGAAAACTGGCCCTGCTCTGAACCGATAGCTCACGGACAAATTTCTTCCTCATATCAGAATTCATCCTTTATTCATGAGAATTCCTAGCTAAGGAAAATGTAATGAGAAAAACAACACGGGTTATTCCTATATACAGAGAAAGGACCTCAAAAATTATGTTCAGTGCTACAATCTTTGGTGTACTTACAAGGAAAAGACAGATATGAAGAAGGTGCTACTAATTTATAAAATAAGTATATGCTTTTGTCTGATCTTTGTTAATGTCAATTATCTGCTTATCTGCTGTTATTAAATACTAACGGCTTATGGATGGAGTGTCACAGATGTAAAATGACAAGCCACACACAAAATCTTGGAACTAAAATAAAACAAATATAAGACTGACAAGATGGGTGAGACACTGGCAGTAACTACATGCTGCTGGGTTTATGTACAAAGTAGTCTTTTGGAAAACTCTAGAGAAATAACAGCACCATCAGCTGGCATTATCAGGATTGTTCATCATACTTTTCTCTAAACAAGGAAATGTGACCTGTACTGCTAATCACTGAATTATCAATATAATCTGGCAGGCACTTCTTTCTCTTTTCTAATCCTCAAAGTCTTGCAGACACACACATCTCCATAATTTAACTGGAAAACATTGTTCCTGTCAGACGATTAACACCTGATTGAAAAGTCACCCTTTCTAATATTTCTTCAATTCACAAAAGCTTTTCAAATTTTTCTGTGTGAAAACTGAAGCTTGACTTCTTTCATTTCCCTCCTTGGTACTTCTGTTTCATCCTGACTGCTTTTGAAACAGGCAATAGTCCCATCCACCAGCCAGGATCCACCTATCCCAGTGGGAGCATGCCATCAGCTAGACTGGTGTAGATAACACAGGAACTTCGTCCATCTTTGTAATTAAAACTAATTCTTCTACAAATTTCCCTTGTCAACAGGGCCCTGCAAATGCTCACTTCGAGAGGTTGGGTATATAAAGATGTTCTGATCAGTCTTTCTTCCTTAGGAGATTCTGATGGGTGTTGGTGCCTCTGGGAAAGCACATCAAAGGGAAAAATGTGAAAAGCCACAAAAGTCAAAAGGAAGAATGTCAGCACTGACAGTTGTAGGTGCAAAGGTCTGTTACATAATGTTTAATTACTGACAACACATACCACCATTATATCAAGTCTCCTTCCTTCTTTGGCATAAGTAAAAGCATGATCTTAATCCTATTTGGTGAGGGCAAGATTTAGACTAATATTTTTCTCAAAGACAAAAAGCCCTCAGAAATTTATTTTATATCTGGTTTTTGTTTTTGTTGGAGAAATGTTCAACTTATTCAATCAAAGAAAAAATAAATTGAAGAGACTAACAGTGATCAGATCATAGATTTTTTTAAAAAGTCTTTATTTTCCATGGAGTCATCTAATTTCTCCAGAGAGACACATTATGTGTTTCACACTATTTTTCACACATCTCTGGGAATAACTTGTACATAGTCTTCATTAACACACAGCTTTGCATTATTATAATTCCATTTGCATGCAATTAGGCAAAAAAGTAACCCTGTGTGTATGTTGTCAGCTGGAAGACACAGGAGAGGCAAAGAATATTTTTTTTCTTTAAAATTTCAAATGTAATTTAATCCTTAATAGCTGCAACTCTGAGATTTGTCCCTGTTTTAGGTAGAGTAATAATGGTATTTACTCAAGGATAATTTAGGCATTAAGTGCCTACACAAATGCTTTCTATCCATAAGTAGAAACAAATTTAGATTAAGGATGTAACTGACCCTGTTGTCTTCAGTGACAAGTATATAGAGAAGTCAAGAGTATACCTGTGAGTTTTTCTGAATCAGGTACAGTGTCAGAAGGAGAGAAAGCATAGAAAACCATAAATAGTAACAAAATGCTAATAGACTAAAAATGGATTTTTTAAAATGAGTGGAAATGTATTTTTCTATTACACAAGAAAATACAGATTTTTATTTTTTCATTAGAATATCTCACAGTGACAGAATACACTAAACAAGTATATCATCCAATTGTATACTTGATTCCATAATCCAAATGTACATATGGAAATAAACTCAGCCACCAAAAACTGCTGTAATGTGAAAGAGCAGCAGTAAGGGTAGAAGCTCAGGACAGTGACATTAGCAGGAACACTTTCAATAGGAAATTGTTGGAAAAATGGGACTAGGAATACAAAAATAATAAAAGACCATATGTTAATTAGTTACAAATCTTTTTCCCTTGAGAAAAGTATACACATATGGAAAAGAATGTTTGTTAGATTTCTTCACTGCAAGTCATATGACATCTCTAAATACATGCTAAATGTATACAGAGTCCTGCAGTACAATATCTGTTATTTAGCATGCTAAAAATAAATGCTGAGATTGCAGTATTCAAATGGGAGTCAAAATCTCCTCAGCTGCATAAATTAAGTCATACATCCATTCATAAGATCCTGAAAATTAAAATAAAATAAAATAAAATAAAATAAAACGCACAATCTCTGTCCTTTCAGGTATGGACCCCGAACTTTTACTGCACTATGTATATGCAAAATACATCAATGGAAAAGCAAAGTACAATATTTTGTTTTCTGCTGGGACTGTCTATTGCTGCAATGATTATTATATAGTATTTTATGTTACTATTAGACGATTATTTTTATTTGAACACACTGTGCAGTTGCTTTTAGTTAGTAATATTTTTGTCCAAAGCCACCTGAGCAGTATAAATACCATAATAATCAAGTGCCATTACTGGGATATGTTTTGTAGCAGGCAGAAATCACACATCTAAATGCAGATATATACCATTAGAAAGATATCCTCCTGCAATACTTATTATACTTATTATGGGCCCATGTTGGCTCTCACTAATGTTAAATGTATAAGACTGAAAGAAATTGTGTTTGGATCTCTTGTCTTCATGTAAGTTGTGTAATGTTGAAAGTTTATTTTGTTTGAGTTGCTGTTATGTTTGGTCACAGTTTTGGAGGCAGGCACACAACTGAATGCACTGAATGGACACCCCCTTTTATAGGGTACAAAATTCCCGCGCTTGAACACCCGATTGGTCGAGGTCTTGGCACTGCCCAGCTCACTGGCCAATGAGATGTTTGCAGTCAGGATCAAATGGGATTGGCTGGGGTTCCTGGCATGAGTTTGAATCCAGCCAATCATTGCCTCATCTGGGGACTTGTTTACTTCTATAACGAACTAGGCCAGTCGATTTGAGCTTTCTGTCATGGCCAGATTTATCTTTGCAGCTTCAGACCAGCTGTAGCTGTGACAAAAGTTGATCTCCAACCAGCGGGAAAGGTGAAGCACGAAGGACTGCACAGACTCCAAGAGGTGGGATGAAGGAGGAGCCGGGTTGGAATACTGACATCCGCGTGAGTGTGGGGAGGGTTGGCCTAGCAGGGGGTTGGCTGACCAATAGCATATATAAGGATTGTTAGGGGTGTGGGTGGTGTGCCTCTGGCTGCAGCTAAGCGCCTGGCACTGTCTCTTTCTCCTTATTCATTCACTGCTGTGGTTCAATAAACCTTTTAAAATTTTAAAAGCGAGCCGTCGTTTCTCACGCTATTCTTTATAAAATCCGCTTGCACGTTGTATAAATTTTGTATTTGTCCCATCCCACTGTAAAAGAGGGACTCAGGAAGGATTCTTTTTGATAGATTTGTCAGCTGAAAATAAAGCCCAAAGATGGTAATATTATATCTCAAAACTCTTTCTTGATAAAGGAGGGAAGTGTTCCTACCAACAGGGAATAGAAACAAGAGCAGAGAGGGAAAAAGAGAAACAGAAGACAGGGACAGCATAACCATAAGAACTCCAGCACTGTGTCAGCCTCAGCACAGCAAATGGAGCGTGCATGTTGCAAGCGAGAACCAAGTTGCAGAATTTATTACCTCCACCCTAGAGCAATACTCCTATTGATATCTTTTGAATTTCACTTACACTTTTCTTTAAATATCCACATTTTGCTCCTACTGCTTTGGTGGGTGTTGCAGCTTTCTCATATTCTTGGATTCTTGGAAGTATTGATGTGTGTTTGCAGACAGGAATAGGGTAATGGAGAGACAAGATCACCCTCAGGAATATCCAAAAGGAAAACACACTGTGATTAAGCTATAACAACTGTTCTAGAAAACTGTTGCTAACTAAAGTATCATTTCTGTGTCCCATGTTTAAAAATCCTGAGAGGGGACATAAACTAATTGTTTGTAATTTTTTGATAGTGACAGAGGTCACTAAAACCTGACTGTTGAGACTGCAGACTAAAACATGCATTTTATTAACTCTGTGGGAGGAATGAAGAAGGGAGGTCTTTAACCATCACACAGTAGACATGTTGAAAGTAAGTTTTATAATTCGCCTTAGGGCTGAAGTTCATGCATTTCATTGTTAAAACATGCATCAGGCCCCACGCTATAAAATAAATTAAATTCAGGAACATTATTGAGCTAAAATTTATAATTAACAGACAGCATTGTAGAAGCCTCTTTGGGCATTATGAAATTTGATTATATTTAGAAGTAATTTGATGATTTAATCATTTAATGATTTAATGATTGGTCAGCATTTATAAATAGCCTACTGATGTTCTGACATTACATTCTTCATTTAGTTAAATATTAACCATAGCTCAACTATGAGGATATCTTTTCTTGATATTTCTTAACTAATTTAGTAAGTTCCAACATAGTGTGTAAAAGAACACAAATATTCAATAGCACAAGATTTTTAAAACTTGTGAGAATCTGAGGAGATACAGGGAGATGACTTAAGAAACCTAGATTTATCAGGGCTTAGGCAAGAGGAGGAAGAAAGGATTAACATTTTACTTGTTCTTTTACACCTAGAAATAAGATCAAACAAGTTTGAGCAATTATATAAAATAAAATTAGCCGAAGTTTTGACCTACAATTTTTTTTTTTTTTTTTAAGTGGTTTCTTATCCTCTTCCTTTCATGGATCAGTGGGAGCAATTGGATAATAAAAATGGCTGTTCTGGAACATCTTGTCACTTAACTTGACCATTACTTCTTGCAATACCATCTATTCCAGGTGTGCCAATTTTAAACAAGCATATTTTATCTTACTCTGCAAGTCTCTCACTTATCTCAATCCATTATGAATAAAAATGGTACTTGATCTTTAAACATCAGAAATCATACACGGCTTCTACTCTCACTTCAATGTATATTACTTTTCCTTTATATATGGCATTACAAATCCCAGTTTTTGCATGCTCCATTTCAGGTTTTTACACATGCAAAATAATTATACATAAATCTGCCATGCTAAAACAATAAAGTATATAGCTAATGAAAAACTCTTGACTCACTCATAAACATGGAGTTCTGAGAAATTTGCAAAAGAGGCATGAGAAAAATATTAGGGAGGAAAAAATAAAAAAATTCATTTATTTAAAATAGTAATTTCCATTCATAGATTCCTATGAAATATGTAGGCTTCCTAACATTCTTCAGTGGAGCAAAATATCAAAATTGAGGTGCTTATTCATTTTTCTCTCATTACTACAGACTTTGATAATAACCTCATAAAGTTCTGAATAATTTATGGCAACACATTTCTAAGTACCTCCGAAGAGAGAAAAGGAATCTTCATTGAATGACCTTTCAAGCACAAAGCCTTTTTCCACATACATAAGAAAAGCTTTATATTTAAAATGGCAGTGTTAAACATAGTTTTAGTGATATATGGAACTTTCAATTAGACCAGTGTGAAGCCATCCTATCTGAAAAGGATACATTTTAATGCTCATTTTCTGTAGCTGAGAGAAGCCTCAATTTCTTTGTGAGTTTCAAAATCTTAAAATGTCAAGTGAAATAAGCCAAGACACGAGCACTGAGAATTCTGAGGTCTGAAATTTCCCTAGTTCGTGAAAATGATTGAATTTGCCATTATTTTTGATATAAGAACTTGTACTGGTACTGCAAGAAGGATGGAAAAGCCCTCTGAGATCTTTGAGTCCAGCCATTAGTCCAGCACCACCATATTCACCACAAAACCATAATCCTGAGTGCCACACTTGTTAGAGACTGAAATGCTATAGTTTATGACTTATACATTTTCATGAAGGACTTTCTAAAAAGCTGCAGACAAGGCCACCATAACCAGGCCTCCTGAATGAGGCTTTACACTGATGAAGATAAGATAAACTAACAACTTAGGGGGCATTTACAAAGCAGAAGCCTAATACCTTCAGGGTGGAGACCACAGCCCCAGGGCTATCAACTGCCAAGCTCAGCTCACACAGACCCTTTCACCAAAAGGCGGGGAGGAAAAAGCCTTTGGGTGTGTGTTGGGAAGGCTCTGTTCAGAGGTGCAGTGACCACCCATCCTCTGTGTGCAGAGGAGCCCAGCTGAGGGTCCCTTCACCTGGGGAAAAGCTCATCCACAGCAGAGGGGTGTCATGGCCCATCGAAGGACCCCCCAAAGGGGTCCCCAGACCCTGCACCAGAGATGATGGAACAGACCCTCAGTGTTGGAGGGGACAGTGTCAAACTGGCCACCTGCAAGGGAGGCAGGTGGGCGCTCCCACCCGGCCCAAAGCGTGCATTAATCCATAGGATCCTGTACCCTTAGGTGTGGCATGGTGTAGCAGCAGCAGCAGTGGGACCATCACCACCAGAAGATCAGATGGAGGGGAGCAATGAGATGTTGTTGGGATCCTTGGATGGGTGATATGCTTCCATCTAACCCCTGTCACTCTCCCCTGTCCCACCTCCCTTGCACAATTTTCTTTTTCTTTTTCCTTCCTTCCTTCCTTCCTTCCTTCCTTCCTTCCTTCCTTCCTTGCTTCCTTCCTTTCTATTTTTCTTTCTTTCTTTCTGCCTCTTTTACTATTAAATAAAATGTACCAATTTTTTGGCACCAACATCTAACATAGTTTGATTTTAGTCTCATTTTTGAGTATGTATTGAGTTTTCTAAGTTCTCTCTGGTTTATACAGAGACTTAATTTTCTTTGCTCTTCTGGGTTTAAATCAGATCACAACAACACCCAAATACCTTGTGCACGTTTCCAGGGATGGGAATTCTACTGTTTCCTTGGACAAGCTATTCCAATGTTTGACCATCATTTTGGTGAAAAAAGAGTTTCCTAATTTCCAATCTAAACATCTCCTGGAACAATTTGATGCCATTTCCTTTAGCCCCATTTCTTTTTACTTGGAAAAAGAACCAGACCTCCAGCTGGCTACACCCTCCTGTCACGGAGTTGTAGAGAGCAGTAAGTTTTCCCTGAACCTCTTTTTCTCCAGGCTGGGCCCCTCAAGCTCCCTCAGCTGTTCCTCATAAAATGTATGCTCTAGAGGACAATATTATTTTTGACACAAAGGATCAAATGATGGTATATTCTCCCCTTCTGGTATTTCTAATAAATATGGGGCAAAAGAAGACTTCATCTTGTAAATACAGGGACATTTATGAGATGTTTTCTTCTTTTGCACACTACCGTTAGTGCAAATGACTGTATAAAACAGATTTCTTGGATTGGGCTTTAAAGTGCTGGTAACTATCTGAAGACAAGATACAAGAGTATGACAGGACTCTGATATCATCTAAAAGCTTTAATCACGGTTCTAAAACATCTGAGATAAAAAAATTTCAATGGGGAAGGAGCTTGATTCACTTTCGAAAGATGATTTAAATAGTTCCTACAGTGGTTTAATGCTGGGGTAGGGGTACATATCCTAAGAAATACCTGCTTAAAATTTACTCATGATCCTTGGTCCAGAAGAAAATGAAAAAATCTCACACTGCTACCTCCAAAATATGACCACAATTGTCAATAGGAAATTAAATAGCAGGAAATTAGCAGCAGTTCTGAAAGGATTTAGGGAGTTGGTTTTATTTGGCTTTATAATACAGGTTTTCGTTTTGACTAAAAAAACCCAGTTTGTCTAATATGCTTATAAAAAAACAAAAGCTAAATTCTCCTCAAGGGAACATCCTTTGGCATAACAATATTTCTCACATGCTTAAACTATTATCATTTCTATAAGGCAATTCATTTGAGTTTGCAACTGAAACATGAACATGGTAGAAAAGTTGGGGTTTTTTACAGGCTGGAAGAAATAAAATCACTTTTCTGTTTCTCATATGCAAATCAGGGGTAACTGCCCTGAAATCAGCGTAGTAAAATCCTCACATTCAAAAACCAGTGCAAGTAAAAGAAGAAAGATATTACTGTCAGACAAAAGCAGACATTTAAGAGCCTGAGTTAAAATGCAGTGTATTTTTCCAGTCATGGGCACTAAGAAAGAAAATGAAATAAAAGGCCACATTCAGAAAGAAAATATGTGTCACAGAATCATAGAACCATAGTATGATAAGGGAATGGATAATCTAGGCCCAACCTACTTAACATAGGCAGGGACACCTCCCACTAGACCAGGTTACTCAGGGCCCCATCCAGCCTGCCTTTGAACACTTCCAGGGATGGGGCATTGTGTTGATTTGGCACAGCCTGATTTTGTGGCAGCAGGAGAGGGTCACAGAAGTGGCTTCTGTGAGAAGCTGCTGGAAGCTCCCACCGTGTCTGACAAAGCCAATCTCTGATGGCTCTGAAAACGGACATGGTGCTGGCCCAGTTAGAGAGGTTGGTAACGCCTCCATGATGACGTATTTAAGAAGAAAATCAAAGCAGCACAAGCACAGGGGTGCTGTGTTTCCAGGGGTGGCGAGGCGCTGCCGGAGGCCATCCCCGGTACAGCCTGCAGCAATGCGCCACCGCTGCCACCACCTCAGCGTGGCCCACGCTGAGCCTTGCCTGCCTGGCCACCCCTGGCCAGCTGTGCTGCTGGCAGAAGGGCAGGGGTGGTGGCTTCTCTTTCCCAGCACCACCCTCCCAAAGAGAGGCACTGAACAATGCCAGCACTGCAGCAGCCACCATTGCCCACTCAGCGATGGCAGGGCCACATGGCTGGCGGCGAAAATATGGATAGCAATTCCCCAGCGTGGAATCTAGATAAGATCAACTTCTCAGTGCTGCAGGATCCCGTAGGAATCTTTGTATTGGTGGAACTTGTTAGCAATGATACTTATGAGCAGCAGTAGGTCTTCTAGTCAGAGAAGAGGAGGAAGTGAGGACATGTGAGAGAAAACAACATGGCAGCACCAAGGTCAGTGGAAAAAAAAAAATGGAAGGGAGGAGGTGCTTGGAGCGTCAGAGCCGAGATTCCTCTGAAAGCCATGGTGGGGACTATGGTGAAACAAACTGTTCCATGGTAATGAATGAAGTCCACAGGGGATGCAGAGACTCAATTGCAGTCTGTGGGAAAAGTGCTTATGCCAGAGCAGGTGCAAATGAAACCCAAAAAAATCTCAAATATGAAAGCGTGGCATAGTGTCCCTGTCAGGCAGGAAAAGGAAGAACCATGAACGTGTATACCAAGCCATTATGGAGCAACTTTTATGTCCTATGTTCCATAACACATACACACACCAAGACTTTCAGAAACAGATTTCAGGACTGACTCAGGGTCAAAACTATTGTGGTGGCCAACAGCTGGCTGGAAGGCCTCACAATTATAATTAAACCTCGTTTTATAACTGAAAGGTAGCTAATTATGTAAGCACCTTGATTATATAACTTGGAGAGCAGACCCATGCCACTGGGGACATGAGCAGCTATTGGCTGCTTGGCCAGGTGGCAACTGGTTCAACTAGTGGAGATAGACCGTGCAGACCTTCAGATTTGTATAAGAAAGAGAGCACTCAATAAAAGTTGGCTGTTGTGCATGAACCCAGTGTGTCACTTCTCTGTCTCCGAAACTGCAACACAAAACAGCTCTTACAAACAGCTCTGCCCAAGCACCTCACTCCTTTACAGTATGGATGAGGAAGAAAGAAGGTTTTACAAAGCATTTGCAGTGTCCTAGAGAACAAGACAGACACGTATAGAAAATAAAGGACTATAGAAGACCTTGAAAAGCATATGTTAAAAAAGAAAAAAAAAAGATTAAAAGCATCCAGTGTAGGAGAAAGAATGTGCACAGGTGATAAGTATGATACATAAGGGAAAGAAAGAAAATCATTTTACCAGTCTAAATAGCTGCCTTTCCACTTTATTTTAATCTTTATCTGTAGATAATGCTGTAAGGTCATGAACCTATAAAATTATTTGTTCCTCATATTACCTCACCAGGTAATATACCTCAACTACATTGCAAGAAAGCCACTTGAACACTACAATGCTTCTCTCCAGTCAACACCTAGCTACAAATTTAGTTAACTGCACAATAAGCTGAAAATTACCTTTCTGTAGAAAAGAATCTGTTCTTCCCAAAGCTTCTACATTGCCACTGAAGAATTGGTGTTCAGGGAAAAAAAAATCTAGGTTGTTTTTATAGCATCTTTGACAACACATTTGGATGATATAGAGGCTCAGTTCTAATTTTTTTTTTTTCGAATTTAACATTTTTTCCCCACATTTCTGTCTGCAGGAGACGCAATAGCACCTAAGAGATAACAAAACCAAAAGTGTTGGTTCAAACAGAATTTGCAGAGATAGTGTGGCAATCACCAAAGATAAACATTTTGTTGCAGGTTTATTTGTAGTACTAAATTTTATTTCTGGACAAATCAAACTTTTTTACCTACAAAATTGAATATTTGTCTTTTTTTTTTTTATAATCGAATCTTTTTCTCTTAAAAAAAGTAAACAAACACCAAAAATCCCAAAACAAAACAGTATCACACAGCTTATATAAAATACAGACTAATTTCAAATGATAACATCACTTGGAAACAAAATGTTTGACTTTCCAGAAATCACAATTTGGAAAGTGGCAAATGCAATATCCTAAATTCTTCCCAGTTATCAGAATTATTTTTCAAATACAACCCAGAACTGCAAATAATCTTTAATTTTTTAATTTCCTTTTTTTTTTTTTTTTT